>JAZGTQ010000404.1:0-220565 GCA_037953605.1 Necrosyrtes monachus
TTCAGGCTCCTTCTCCCACAAGGAAGGTTCTAGCCCTGAAAGCTGTTGCTGGTCTGCACCTTCCCTTGGCAGCCTATTCACAGCACAACAGCACTGGGGATCTGTGCTTTTCCAGAGACGATACAGCTCATGCTGCTTTTCCTCTGCAGAGCCCCTTTCGGAAAAGGCAAAATTCCGGCTCCTTCTCCCACAAGGAAGGTGCTTAGCCTGAAAGCTCTTGGTGGTCTGCACCTTCCCATGGCAGCCTATTCACAGCACAACAGCCCTGCGGATCTGTGCTTTCCCAGAGACGATACAGCTCATGCTGCTTTTCCTCTGCAGAGCCCTTCTCCGATAAGGCAAAATTCCGGCTCCTTCTCCCACAAGGAAGGTGCTAGCCCTGAAAGCGCTTGCTGGTCTGCACCTTCCCTTGGCAGCCTATTCACAGCAAAACAGCCCTGCGGATCTGTGCTTTCCCACAGAAGATACAGCTCATGCTTATTTTTCTCTGCAGAGCCCTTCTCCGATATGGTAAAAATCCGGCTCCTTCTCCCACAAGGAAGGTGCTAAGCCTGAAAACTCTTGCTGGTCTGCACCTTCCCCGTGCAGCCTATTCACAGCAAAACAGCCCTGCGGATCTGTGCGTTCCCAGAGACGATACAGCTCATGCTGCTTTTCCTCTGCAGAGCCCCTCTCCGATAAGGCAAAAATCCGGCTCCTTCTCCCACAAGGAAGGTGCTTAGCCTGAAAGCTCTTGCTGGTCTGCACCTTCCCTTGGCAGCCTATTCACAGCACAACAGCCCTGCGGATCTGTGCTTTCCCACAGACGATACAGCTCATGATGCTTTTCCTCTGCAGAGCCCCTCTCCGATAAGGCAAAAATCCGGCTCCTTCTCCCACAAGGAAGGTGCTAAGCCTGAAAGCTCTTGCTGGTAGTGCACCTTCCCTTGGCAGCCTATTCACAGCACAACAGCCCTGTGGATCTGTGCTTTCCCACAGAAGATACATCCCCTGCTTATTTTTCTCTGCAGAACCCTTCTCCGATATGGTAAAAATCCTGCTCTTTCTCCCACAAGGAAGGTGTTAAGCCTGAAAACTCCTGCTGGTCTGCACCTTCCCTTGGCAGCCTATTCACAGCAAAACAGCCCTGCGGATCTGTGCTTTCCCAGAGACGATACAGCTCATGCTGCTTTTCCTCTGCAGAGCCCCTCTCCGATAAGGCAAAAATCCGGCTCCTTCTCCCACAAGGAGAGGTGCTTAGCCTGAAAGCTCTTGCCTGTCTGCACCTTCCCTTGGCAGCCTATTCACAGCACAACAGCCCTGTGGATCTGTGCTTTCCCACAGAAGATACATCCCCTGCTTATTTTTCTCTGCAGAACCCTTCTCCGATATGGTAAAAATCCTGCTCTTTCTCCCACAAGGAAGGTGTTAAGCCTGAAAACTCTTGCTGGTCTGCACCTTCCCTTGGCAGCCTATTCACAGCACAACAGCCCTGCGGATCTGTGCTTTCCCACAGAAGATACAGCTCATGATGCTTTTCCTCTGCAGAGCCCCTCTCCGATATGGTAAAAATCCTGCTCTTTCTCCCACAAGGAAGGTGTTAAGCCTGAAAACTCTTGCTGGTCTGCACCTTCCCCGTGCAGCCTATTCACAGCACAACAGCCCTGCGGATCTGTGCTTTCCCACAGAAGATACAGCTCATGATGCTTTTCCTCTGCAGAGCCCCTCTCCGATATGGTAAAAATCCTGCTCCTTCTCCCACAAGGAAGGTGCTAAGCCTGAAAACTCTTGCTGGTCTGCACCTTCCCTTGGCAGCCTATTCACAGCAAAACAGCCCTGCGGATCTGTGCTTTCCCAGAGACGATACAGCTCATGCTGCTTTTCGTCTGCAGAGCCTCTCTCCGATAAGGCAAAAATCCGGCTCCTTCTCCCACAAGGAAGGTGCTAGCCCTGAAAGCTCTTGCTGGTCTGCACCTTCCCCGTGCAGCCTATTCACAGCACAACAGCCCTGCGGAACTGTGCTTTCCCACAGAAGATACAGCTCATGCTGCTTTTCGTCTGCAGAGCCCCTCTCCGATATGGCAAAAATCCGGCTCCTTCTCCCACAAGGAAGGTGCTAGCCCTTAAAGCGCTTGCTGGTCTGCACCTTCCCTTGGCAGCCTATTCACAGCACAACAGCCCTGCGGATCTGTGATTTCCCAGAGACGATACAGCTCATGATGCTTTTCGTCTGCAGAGCCCCTTTTCGAAAAGGGAAACGTCCGGCTCCTTCTCCCACAAGGAAGGTGCTAGCCCTGAAAGCTCTTGCTGGTCTGCACCTTCCCTTGGCAGCCTATTCACAGCAAAACAGCCCTGCGGATCTGTGCTTTCCCAGAAACGATACAGCTCATGATGCTTTTCGTCTGCAGAGCCCCTCTCTGAAAAGGCAAAAATCCGGCTCCTTCTCCCACAAGGAAGGTGCTAAGCCTGAAAGCTCTTGCTGATCTGCACCTTCCCTTGGCAGCCTATTCACAGCACAACAGCCCTGCGGATCTGTGCTTTCCCACAGAAGATACATCTCCTGCTTGTTTTTCTCTGCAGAGCCCTTCTCCGATATGGTAAAAATCCTGCTCCTTCTCCCACAAGGAAGGTGCTAAGCCTGAAAACTCTTGCTGGTCTGCACCTTCCCCGTGCAGCCTATTCACAGCACAACAGCCCTGCTGATCTGTGCTTTCCCAGAGACGATACAGCTCATGCTGCTTTTCCTCTGCAGAGCCCCTCTCCGATAAGGCAAAATTCAGGCTCCTTCTCCCACAAGGAAGGTGCTAGCCCTGAAAGCTCTTGCTGGTCTGCACCTTCCCTTGGCAGCCTATTCACAGCACAACAGCACTGGGGATCTGTGCTTTTCCAGAGACGATACAGCTCATGATGCTTTTCCTGTGCAGAGCCCCTCTCCGATAAGGCAAAAATCCGGCTCCTTCTCCCACAAGGAGAGGTGCTTAGCCTGAAAGCTCTTGCTGGTCTGCACCTTCCCTTGGCAGCCTATTCACAGCACAACAGCCCTGCGGATCTGTGATTTCCCAGAGACGATACAGCTCATGATGCTTTTCCTGTGCAGAGCCCCTTTTCGAAAAGGGAAACGTCCGGCTCCTTCTCCCACAAGGAAGGTGCTAGCCCTGAAAGCTCTTGCTGGTCTGCACCTTCCCTTGGCAGCCTATTCACAGCACAACAGCACTGCGGATCTGTGCTTTCCCACAGACGATACAGCTCATGCTGCTTTTCCTCTGCAGAGCCCCTCTACGATATGGCAAAAATCCGGCTCCTTCTCCCACAAGGAAGGTGCTAGCCCTGAAAGCTCTTGCTGGTCTGCACCTTCCCTTGGCAGCCTATTCACAGCACAACAGCCCTGCTGATCTGTGCTTTCCCACAGACGATACAGCTCATGCTGCTTTTCCTCTGCAGAGCCCCTCTCCGATAAGGCAAAAATCCTGCTCCTTCTCCCACAAGGAAGGTGCTAAGCCTGAAAACTCTTGCTGGTCTGCACCTTCCCTTGGCAGCCTATTCACAGCAAAACAGCCCTGCGGATCTGTGCTTTCCCACAGACGCTACAGCTCATGATGCTTTTCTTCTGCAGAGCCCCTCTCCGATATGGCAAAAATCCGGCTCCTTCTCCCACAAGGAAGGTGCTAGCCCTGAAAGCTCTTGCTGGTCTGCACATTCCCTTGGCAGCCTATTCACAGCACAACAGCCCTGCGGATCTGTGCTTTCCCACAGAAGATACATCTCCTGCTTATTTTTCTCTGCAGAGCCCCTCTCCGATAAGGCAAAAATCCGGCTCCTTCTCCCACAAGGAAGGTGCTAAGCCTGAAAGCTCTTGCTGGTCTGCACCTTCCCCGTGCAGCCTATTCACAGCACAACAGCCCTGCGGATCTGTGCTTTCCCACAGAAGATACAGCTCATGATGCTTTTCCTCTGCAGAGCCCCTCTCCGATATGGTAAAAATCCTGCTCCTTCTCCCACAAGGAAGGTGCTAAGCCTGAAAACTCTTGCTGGTCTGCACCTTCCCTTGGCAGCCTATTCACAGCAAAACAGCCCTGCGGATCTCTGCTTTCCCAGAGACGATACAGCTCATGCTGCTTTTCGTCTGCAGAGCCTCTCTCCGATAAGGCAAAAATCCGGCTCCTTCTCCCACAAGGAAGGTGCTAGCCCTGAAAGCTCTTGCTGGTCTGCACCTTCCCCGTGCAGCCTATTCACAGCACAACAGCCCTGCGGAACTGTGCTTTCCCACAGAAGATACAGCTCATGCTGCTTTTCGTCTGCAGAGCCCCTCTCCGATATGGCAAAAATCCGGCTCCTTCTCCCACAAGGAAGGTGCTAGCCCTGAAAGCGCTTGCTGGTCTGCACCTTCCCTTGGCAGCCTATTCACAGCACAACAGCCCTGCGGATCTGTGATTTCCCAGAGACGATACAGCTCATGATGCTTTTCGTCTGCAGAGCCCCTTTTCGAAAAGGGAAACGTCCGGCTCCTTCTCCCACAAGGAAGGTGCTAAGCCTGAAAGCTCTTGCTGGTCTGCACCTTCCCTTGGCAGCCTATTCACAGCAAAACAGCCCTGCGGATCTGTGCTTTCCCAGAAACGATACAGCTCATGATGCTTTTCGTCTGCAGAGCCCCTCTCTGAAAAGGCAAAAATCCGGCTCCTTCTCCCACAAGGAAGGTGCTAAGCCTGAAAGCTCTTGCTGATCTGCACCTTCCCTTGGCAGCCTATTCACAGCACAACAGCCCTGCGGATCTGTGCTTTCCCACAGAAGATACATCTCCTGCTTGTTTTTCTCTGCAGAGCCCTTCTCCGATATGGTAAAAATCCTGCTCCTTCTCCCACAAGGAAGGTGCTAAGCCTGAAAACTCTTGCTGGTCTGCACCTTCCCTTGGCAGCCTATTCACAGCAAAACAGCCCTGCGGATCTGTGCTTTCCCAGAGACGATACAGCTCATGCTGCTTTTCGTCTGCAGAGCCCCTCTCCGATATGGCAAAAATCCGGCTCCTTCTCCCACAAGGAAGGTGCTAAGCCTGAAAGCGCTTGCTGGTCTGCACCTTCCCTTGGCAGCCTATTCACAGCACAACAGCCCTGCGGATCTGTGCTTTCCCAGAGACGATACAGCTCATGCTGCTTTTCCTCTGCAGAGCCCCTCTCCGATAAGGCAAAATTCAGGCTCCTTCTCCCACAAGGAAGGTGCTAGCCCTGAAAGCTCTTGGTGGTCTGCACCTTCCCTTGGCAGCCTATTCACAGCACAACAGCCCTGCGGATCTGTGATTTCCCAGAGACGATACAGCTAATGATGCTTTTCCTGTGCAGAGCCCCTTTTCGAAAAGGGAAACGTCCGGCTCCTTCTCCCACAAGGAAGGTGCTAGCCCTGAAAGCTCTTGCTGGTCTGCACCTTCCCTTGGCAGCCTATTCACAGCACAACAGCCCTGCGGATCTGTGCTTTCCCACAGACGATACAGCTCATGCTGCTTTTCGTCTGCAGAGCCCCTCTCCGATATGGCAAAAATCCGGCTCCTTCTCCCACAAGGAAGGTGCTAAGCCTGAAAGCGCTTGCTGGTCTGCACCTTCCCTTGGCAGCCTATTCACAGCACAACAGCCCTGCGGATCTGTGCTTTCCCAGAGACGATACAGCTCATGCTGCTTTTCCTCTGCAGAGCCCCTCTCCGATAAGGCAAAAATCCGGCTCCTTCTCCCACAAGGAAGGTGCTAAGCCTGAAAGCTCTTGCTGGTCTGCACCTTCCCCGTGCAGCCTATTCACAGCACAACAGCCCTTCGGATCTGTGCTTTCCCACAGAAGATACATCTCCTGCTTATTTTTCTCTGCAGAGCCCTTCTCCGATATGGTAAAAATCCTGCTCCTTCTCCCACAAGGAAGGTGCTAAGCCTGAAAACTCTTGCTGGTCTGCACCTTCCCCGTGCAGCCTATTCACAGCACAACAGCCCTGCGGATCTGTGCTTTCCCAGAGACGATACAGCTCATGCTGCTTTTCCTCTGCAGAGCCCCTCTCCGATATGGCAAAAATCCGGCTCCTTCTCCCACAAGGAAGGTGCTAGCCCTGAAAGCTCTTGCTGGTCTGCACCTTCCCTTGGCAGCCTATTCACAGCACAACAGCCCTGCTGATCTGTGCTTTCCCACAGAAGATACAGCTCCTGCTTATTTTTCTCTGCAGAGCCCTTCTCATATATGGTAAAAATCCTGCTCCTTCTCCCACAAGGAAGGTGCTAAGCCTGAAAACTCTTGCTGGTCTGCACCTTCCCTTGGCAGCCTATTCACAGCACAACAGCCCTGCGGATCTGTGCTTTCCCAGAGACGATACAGCTCATGATGCTTTTCCTGTGCAGAGCCCCTTTTCGAAAAGGCAAAAATCCGGCTCCTTCTCCCACAAGGAAGGTGCTAAGCCTGAAAGCTCTTGCCTGTCTGCACCTTCCCCGTGCAGCCTATTCACAGCACAACAGCCCTGCGGATCTGTGCTTTCCCACAGACGCTGCAGCTCATGATGCTTTTCGTCTGCAGAGCCCCTCTCCGATAAGGCAAAAATCCGGCTCCTTCTCCCACAAGGAAGGTGCTAGCCCTGAAAGCGCTTGCTGGTCTGCACCTTCCCTTGGCAGCCTATTCACAGCACAACAGCCCTGCGGATCTGTGCTTTCCCAGAGACGATACGGCTCATGATGCTTTTCCTGTGCAGAGCCCCTTTTCGAAAAGGGAAACGTCCGGCTCCTTCTCCCACAAGGAAGGTGCTAGCCCTGAAAGCGCTTGCTGGTCTGCACCTTCCCTTGGCAGCCTATTCACAGCACAACAGCCCTGCGGATCTGTGCTTTCCCACAGACGATACAGCTCCTGCTTGTTTATCTCTGCAGAGCCCTTCTCCGATATGGTAAAAATCCGGCTCCTTCTCCCACAAGGAGAGGTGCTTAGCCTGAAAGCTCTTGCCTGTCTGCACCTTCCCTTGGCAGCCTATTCACAGCACAACAGCCCTGCGGATCTGTGCTTTCCCACAGAAGATACATCTCCTGCTTATTTTTCTCTGCAGAGCCCTTCTCCGATATGGTAAAAATCCTGCTCCTTCTCCCACAAGGAAGGTGCTAAGCCTGAAAACTCCTGCTGGTCTGCACCTTCCCTTGGCAGCCTATTCACAGCACAACAGCCCTGCGGATCTGTGCTTTCCCACAGAAGATACAGCTCATGCTGCTTTTCCTCTGCAGAGCCCCTCTCCGATAAGGCAAAAATCCGGCTCCTTCTCCCACAAGGAAGGTGCTAGCCCTGAAAGCTCTTGCTGGTCTGCACCTTCCCCGTGCAGCCTATTCACAGCACAACAGCCCTTCGGATCTGTGCTTTCCCACAGAAGATACAGCTCATGATGCTTTTCGTCTGCAGAGCCCCTCTCCGATAAGGCAAAAATCCGGCTCCTTCTCCCACAAGGAAGGTGCTAAGCCTGAAAGCTGTTGCTGGTCTGCACCTTCCCTTGGCAGCCTATTCACAGCACAACAGCCCTGCGGATCTGTGCTTTCCCACAGACGATACAGCTCCTGCTTGTTTTTCTCTGCAGAGCCCTTCTCCGATATGGTAAAAATCCGGCTCCTTCTCCCACAAGGAGAGGTGCTTAGCCTGAAAGCTCTTGCCTGTCTGCACCTTCCCTTGGCAGCCTATTCACAGCACAACAGCCCTGCGGATCTGTGCTTTCCCACAGAAGATACATCTCCTGCTTATTTTTCTCTGCAGAGCCCTTCTCCGATATGGTAAAAATCCTGCTCCTTCTCCCACAAGGAAGGTGCTAAGCCTGAAAACTCTTGCTGGTCTGCACCTTCCCCGTGCAGCCTATTCACAGCACAGCAGCCCTGCGGATCTGTGCTTTCCCACAGACGATACAGCTCATGCTGCTTTTCCTCTGCAGAGCCCCTCTCCGATACGGCAAAAATCCGGCTCCTTCTCCCACAAGGAAGGTGCTAGCCCTGAAAGCTCTTGCTGGTCTGCACCTTCCCCGTGCAGCCTATTCACAGCACAACAGCCCTGCGGATCTGTGCTTTCCCACAGAAGATACATCTCCTGCTTATTTTTCTCTGCAGAGCCCTTCTCCGATATGGTAAAAATCCTGCTCCTTCTCCCACAAGGAAGGTGCTAAGCCTGAAAACTCTTGCTGGTCTGCACCTTCCCTTGGCAGCCTATTCACAGCAAAACAGCCCTGCGGATCTGTGCTTTCCCAGAGACGATACAGCTCATGCTGCTTTTCCTCTGCAGAGCCCCTCTCCGATATGGCAAAAATCCGGCTCCTTCTCCCACAAGGAAGGTGCTAGCCCTGAAAGCGCTTGCTG
The DNA here is from genome assembly GCA_037953605.1 of Necrosyrtes monachus. NCBI lineage: Eukaryota > Metazoa > Chordata > Aves > Accipitriformes > Accipitridae > Necrosyrtes > Necrosyrtes monachus. The sequence continues at coordinate 8,313 of JAZGTQ010000404.1, forward strand.
GTCTGCACCTTCCCTTGGCAGCCTATTCACAGCACAACAGCCCTGCGGATCTGTGCTTTCCCACAGAAGATAGAGCTCATGCTGCTTTTCCTCTGCAGAGCCCCTCTCCGATAAGGCAAAAATCCGGCTCCTTCTCCCACAAGGAAGGTGCTAAGCCTGAAAGCTCTTGCTGGTCTGCACCTTCCCCGTGCAGCCTATTCACAGCACAACAGCCCTGCGGATCTGTGCTTTCCCACAGAAGATACATCTCCTGCTTATTTTTCTCTGCAGAGCCCTTCTCCGATATGGTAAAAATCCTGCTCCTTCTCCCACAAGGAAGGTGCTAGCCCTGAAAGCTCTTGCTGGTCTGCACCTTCCCCGTGCAGCCTATTCACAGCACAACAGCCCTGCGGATCTGTGCTTTCCCACAGAAGATACAGCTCATGATGCTTTTCCTGTGCAGAGCCCCTCTCCGATAAGGCAAAAATCCGGCTCCTTCTCCCACAAGGAAGGTGCTAGCCCTGAAAGCTGTTGCTGGTCTGCACCTTCCCTTGGCAGCCTATTCACAGCACAACAGCCCTGCTGATCTGTGCTTTCCCACAGAAGATACAGCTCCTGCTTATTTTTCTCTGCAGAGCCCTTCTCCGATATGGTAAAAATCCGGCTCCTTCTCCCACAAGGAGAGGTGCTTAGCCTGAAAGCTCTTGCCTGTCTGCACCTTCCCTTGGCAGCCTATTCACAGCACAACAGCCCTGCGGATCTGTGCTTTCCCACAGAAGATACATCTCCTGCTTATTTTTCTCTGCAGAGCCCTTCTCCGATATGGCAAAAATCCGGCTCCTTCTCCCACAAGGAAGGTGCTAGCCCTGAAAGCTCTTGCTGGTCTGCACCTTCCCCGTGCAGCCTATTCACAGCACAACAGCCCTGCGGATCTGTGCTTTCCCACAGAAGATACAGCTCATGCTGCTTTTCCTCTGCAGAGCCCCTCTACGATAAGGCAAAAATCCGGCTCCTTCTCCCACAAGGAAGGTGCTAGCCCTGAAAGCTGTTGCTGGTCTGCACCTTCCCCGTGCAGCCTATTCACAGCACAACAGCCCTGCCGATCTGTGCTTTCCCACAGAAGATACAGCTCCTGCTTATTTTTCTCTGCAGAGCCCTTCTCCGATATGGTAAAAATCCGGCTCCTTCTCCCACAAGGAAGGTGCTAAGCCTGAAAACTCTTGCTGGTCTGCACATTACCCGTGCAGCCTATTCACAGCACAACAGCCCTGCGGATCTGTGCTTTCCCACAGAAGATACAGCTCCTGCTTATTTTTCTCTGCAGAGCCCTTCTCCGATATGGTAAAAATCCTGCTCCTTCTCCCACAAGGAAGGTGCTAAGCCTGAAAACTCTTGCTGGTCTGCACCTTCCCTTGGCAGCCTATTCACAGCAAAACAGCCCTGCGGATCTGTGCTTTCCCAGAGACGATACAGCTCATGCTGCTTTTCCTCTGCAGAGCCCCTCTCCGATATGGCAAAAATCCGGCTCCTTCTCCCACAAGGAAGGTGCTAGCCCTGAAAGCGCTTGCTGGTCTGCACCTTCCCTTGGCAGCCTATTCACAGCACAACAGCCCTGCGGATCTGTGCTTTCCCACAGAAGATACAGCTCATGCTGCTTTTCCTCTGCAGAGCCCCTCTCCGATAAGGCAAAAATCCGGCTCCTTCTCCCACAAGGAAGGTGCTAAGCCTGAAAGCTCTTGCTGGTCTGCACCTTCCCCGTGCAGCCTATTCACAGCACAACAGCCCTGCGGATCTGTGCTTTCCCACAGAAGATACAGCTCCTGCTTATTTTTCTCTGCAGAGCCCTTCTCCGATATGGTAAAAATCCTGCTCCTTCTCCCACAAGGAAGGTGCTAAGCCTGAAAACTCCTCCTGGTCTGCACCTTCCCTTGGCAGCCTATTCACAGCACAACAGCCCTGCGGATCTGTGCTTTCCCACAGACGCTACAGCTCATGATGCTTTTCCTCTGCAGAGACCCTCTCCGATAAGGCAAAAATCCGGCTCCTTCTCCCACAAGGAAGCTGCTAGCCCTGAAAGCTCTTGCTGGTCTGCACCTTCCCTTGGCAGCCTATTCACAGCACAACAGCTCTGCGGATCTGTGCTTTCCCACAGACGATACAGCTCCTGCTTATTTTTCTCTGCAGAGCCCTTCTCCGATATGGTAAAAATCCGGCTCCTTCTCCCACAATGAGAGGTGCTAGCCCTGAAAGCTCTTGCTGGTCTGCACCTTCCCTTGGCAGCCTATTCACAGCACAACAGCCCTGCGGATCCGTGCTTTCCCAGAGACGATACAACTCATGCTGCTTTTCCTCTGCAGAGCCCCTCTCCGATAAGGCAAAAATCCGGCTCCTTCTCCCACAAGGAAGGTGCTAAGCCTGAAAACTCCTGCTGGTCTGCACCTTCCCTTGGCAGCCTATTCACAGCAAAACAGCCCTGCGGATCTGTGCTTTCCCACAGAAGATACAGCTCATGATGCTTTTCCTCTGCAGAGCCCCTCTCCGATATGGCAAAAATCCGGCTCCTTCTCCCACAAGGAACGTGCTAGCCCTGAAAGCGCTTGCTGGTCTGCACCTTCCCTTGGCAGCCTATTCACAGCAAAACAGCCCTGCGGATCTGTGCTTTCCCACAGAAGATACATCTCCTGCTTGTTTTTCTCTGCAGAGCCCTTCTCCGATATGGCAAAAATCCGGCTCCTTCTCCCACAAGGAAGGTGCTAGCCCTGAAAGCTCTTGCTGGTCTGCACCTTCCCTTGGCAGCCTATTCACAGCACAACAGCCCTGCGGATCTGTGCTTTCCCACAGAAGATACAGCTCATGCTGCTTTTCCTCTGCAGAGCCCCTCTCCGATATGGCAAAAATCCGGCTCCTTCTCCCACAAGGAAGGTGCTAGCCCTGAAAGCTCTTGCTGGTCTGCACCTTCCCTTGGCATCCTATTCACAGCACAACAGCCCTGCGGATCTGTGCTTTCCCACAGAAGATACAGCTCCTGCTTATTTTTCTCTGCAGAGCCCCTCTCCGATAAGGCAAAAATCCGGCTCCTTCTCCCACAAGGAAGGTGCTAGCCCTGAAAGCTCTTGCTGGTCTGCACCTTCCCCGTGCAGCCTATTCACAGCACAACAGCCCTGCGGATCTGTGCTTTCCCACAGACGATACAGCTCATGCTGCTTTTCCTCTGCAGAGCCCCTTTCGGAAAAGGCAAAAATCCGGCTCCTTCTCCCACAAGGAAGGTGCTAAGCCTGAAAGCTCTTGCTGGTCTGCACCTTCCCTTGGCAGCCTATTCACAGCACAACAGCCCTGCGGATCTGTGCTTTCCCAGAGACGATACAGCTCATGCTGCTTTTCCTCTGCAGAGCCCCTCTCCGATAAGGCAAAAATCCGGCTCCTTCTCCCACAAGGAAGGTGCTAAGCCTGAAAGCTCTTGCTGGTCTGCACCTTCCCTTGGCAGCCTATTCACAGCACAGCAGCCCTGCGGATCTGTGCTTTCCCACAGACGCTACAGCTCATGCTGCTTTTCCTCTGCAGAGCCCCTCTACGATAAGGCAAAAATCCGGCTCCTTCTCCCACAAGGAAGGTGCTAGCCCTGAAAGCTCTTGCTGGTCTGCACCTTCCCCGTGCAGCCTATTCACAGCACAACAGCCCTGCGGATCTGTGCTTTCCCACAGAAGATACAGCTCATGATGCTTTTCCTCTGCAGAGCCCCTCTCCGATAAGGCAAAAATCCGGCTCCTTCTCCCACAAGGAAGGTGCTAAGCCTGAAAGCTGTTGCTGGTCTGCACCTTCCCTTGGCAGCCTATTCACAGCAAAACAGCCCTGCGGATCTGTGCTTTCCCACAGACGATACAACTCATGCTGCTTTTCCTCTGCAGAGCCCCTCTCCGATAAGGCAAAAATCCGGCTCCTTCTCCCACAAGGAAGGTGCTAGCCCTGAAAGCTCTTGCTGGTCTGCACCTTCCCCGTGCAGCCTATTCACAGCAAAACAGCCCTGCGGATCTGTGCTTTCCCACAGAAGATACAGCTCCTGCTTATTTTTCTCTGCAGAGCCCTTCTCCGATATGGTAAAAATCCGGCTCCTTCTCCCACAAGGAAGGTGCTAAGCCTGAAAACTCTTGCTGGTCTGCACATTACCCGTGCAGCCTATTCACAGCACAGCAGCCCTGCGGATCTGTGCTTTCCCACAGAAGATACAGCTCATGCTGCTTTTCCTCTGCAGAGCCAATTTCGGAAAAGGCAAAAATCCGGCTCCTTCTCCCACAAGGAAGGTGCTAAGCCTGAAAGCTCTTGCTGGTCTGCACCTTCCCTTGGCAGCCTATTCACAGCACAACAGCCCTGCGGATCTGTGCTTTCCCAGAGACGATACAGCTCATGCTGCTTTTCCTCTGCAGAGCCCCTCTCCGATATGGCAAAAATCCGGCTCCTTCTCCCACAAGGAAGGTGCTAGCCCTGAAAGCTCTTGCTGGTCTGCACCTTCCCCGTGCAGCCTATTCACAGCACAACAGCCCTGCGGATCCTGTGCTTTCCCACAGACGATACAGCTCATGCTGCTTTTCGTCTGCAGAGCCCCTCTCCGATACGGCAAAAATCCGGCTCCTTCTCCCACAAGGAAGGTGCTAGCCCTGAAAGCTCTTGCTGGTCTGCACCTTCCCCGTGCAGCCTATTCACAGCACAACAGCCCTGCGGATCTGTGCTTTCCCACAGAAGATACATCTCCTGCTTATTTTTCTCTGCAGAGCCCTTCTCCGATATGGTAAAAATCCTGCTCCTTCTCCCACAAGGAAGGTGCTAAGCCTGAAAACTCTTGCTGGTCTGCACCTTCCCTTGGCAGCCTATTCACAGCAAAACAGCCCTGCGGATCTGTGCTTTCCCACAGACGATACAGCTCATGCTGCTTTTCCTCTGCAGAGCCCCTCTCCGATATGGCAAAAATCCGGCTCCTTCTCCCACAAGGAAGGTGCTAGCCCTGAAAGCTCTTGCTGGTCTGCACCTTCCCTTGGCAGCCTATTCACAGCACAACAGCCCTGCTGATCTGTGCTTTCCCACAGAAGATACAGCTCATGCTGCTTTTCCTCTGCAGAGCCCCTCTCCGATAAGGCAAAAATCCGGCTCCTTCTCCCACAAGGAAGGTGCTAAGCCTGAAAGCTCTTGCTGGTCTGCACCTTTCCCGTGCAGCCTATTCACAGCACAACAGCCCTGCGGATCTGTGCTTTCCCACAGAAGATACAGCTCCTGCTTATTTTTCTCTGCAGAGCCCTTCTCCGATATGGTAAAAATCCTGCTCCTTCTCCCACAAGGAAGGTGCTAAGCCTGAAAACTCTTGCTGGTCTGCACCTTCCCTTGGCAGCCTATTCACAGCACAACAGCCCTGCGGATCTGTGCTTTCCCAGAGACGATACAGCTCATGCTGCTTTTTGTCTGCAGAGCCCCTCTCCGATATGGCAAAAATCCGGCTCCTTCTCCCACAAGGAAGGTGCTAGCCCTGAAAGCTCTTGCTGGTCTGCACCTTCCCTTGGCAGCCTATTCACAGCACAACAGCCCTGCGGATCTGTGCTTTCCCACAGACGATACAGCTCCTGCTTGTTTTTCTCTGCAGAGCCCTTCTCCGATATGGCAAAAATCCGGCTCCTTCTCCCACAAGGAGAGGTGCTTAGCCTGAAAGCTCTTGCCTGTCTGCACCTTCCCTTGGCAGCCTATTCACAGCAAAACAGCCCTGCGGATCTGTGCTTTCCCAGAGACGCTACAGCTCATGATGCTTTTCCTGTGCAGAGCCCCTCTCCGATAAGGCAAAAATCCGGCTCCTTCTCCCACAAGGAAGGTGCTAGCCCTGAAAGCTCTTGCTGGTCTGCACCTTCCCCGTGCAGCCTATTCACAGCACAACAGCCCTGCTGATCTGGGCTTTCCCACAGAAGATACAGCTCCTGCTTATTTTTCTCTGCAGAGCCCTTCTCATATATGGTAAAAATCCTGCTCCTTCTCCCACAAGGAAGGTGCTAAGCCTGAAAACTCTTGCTGGTCTGCACCTTCCCTTGGCAGCCTATTCACAGCACAACAGCCCTGCGGATCTGTGCTTTCCCAGAGACGATACAGCTCATGATGCTTTTCCTGTGCAGAGCCCCTTTTCGAAAAGGCAAAAATCCGGCTCCTTCTCCCACAAGGAAGGTGCTATCCCTGAAAGCTCTTGCTGGTCTGCACCTTCCCTTGGCAGCCTATTCACAGCACAACAGCCCTGCGGATCTGTGCTTTCCCACAGACGATACAGCTCCTGCTTGTTTTTCTCTGCAGAACCCCTTTCGGAAAAGGCAAAAATCCCGCTCCTTCTCCCACAAGGAAGGTGCTAAGCCTGAAAGCTCTTGCTGGTCTGCACCTTCTCTTGGCAGCCTATTCACACCACTACAGCCCTGCGGATCTGTGCTTTCCCACAGACGATACAGCTCCTGCTTGTTTTTCTCTGCAGAGCCCCTTTCGGAAAAGGCAAAAATCCGGCTCCTTCTCCCACAAGGAAGGTGCTAAGCCTGAAAGCTCTTGCCTGTCTGCACCTTCCCCGTGCAGCCTATTCACAGCACAACAGCCCTGCGGATCTGTGCTTTCCCACAGACGCTGCAGCTCATGATGCTTTTCGTCTGCAGAGCCTCTCTCCGATAAGGCAAAAATCCGGCTCCTTCTCCCACAAGGAAGGTGCTAGCCCTGAAAGCTCTTGCTGGTCTGCACCTTCCCTTGGCAGCCTATTCACAGCACAACAGCCCTGCCGATCTGTGCTTTCCCACAGAAGATACAGCTCATGCTGCTTTTCGTCTGCAGAGCCTCTCTCCGATAAGGCAAAAATCCGGCTCCTTCTCCCACAAGGAAGGTGCTAGCCCTGAAAGCTCTTGCTGGTCTGCACCTTCCCTTGGCAGCCTATTCACAGCACAACAGCCCTGCGGATCTGTGCTTTCCCACAGAAGATACAGCTCATGCTGCTTTTCGTCTGCAGAGCCCCTCTCCGATAAGGCAAAAATCCGGCTCCTTCTCCCACAAGGAAGGTGCTAGCCCTGAAAGCGCTTGCTGGTCTGCACCTTCCCTTGGCAGCCTATTCACAGCACAACAGCCCTGCGGATCTGTGCTTTCCCAGAGACGATACGGCTCATGCTGCTTTTCCTGTGCAGAGCCCTTTTTCGAAAAGGGAAACGTCCGGCTCCTTCTCCCACAAGGAAGGTGCTAGCCCTGAAAGCTCTTGCTGGTCTGCACCTTCCCTTGGCAGCCTATTCACAGCACAACAGCCCTGCGGATCTGTGCTTTCCCACAGACGATACAGCTCATGCTGCTTTTCCTCTGCAGAGCCCCTCTCCGATAAGGCAAAAATCCGGCTCCTTCTCCCACAAGGAAGGTGCTAAGCCTGAAAGCTCTTGCTGGTCTGCACCTTCCCTTGGCAGCCTATTCACAGCACAGCAGCCCTGCGGATCTGTGCTTTCCCACAGACGCTACAGCTCATGCTGCTTTTCCTCTGCAGAGCCCCTCTACGATAAGGCAAAAATCCGGCTCCTTCTCCCACAAGGAAGGTGCTAGCCCTGAAAGCTCTTGCTGGTCTGCACCTTCCCCGTGCAGCCTATTCACAGCACAACAGCCCTGCGGATCTGTGCTTTCCCACAGAAGATACAGCTCATGATGCTTTTCCTCTGCAGAGCCCCTCTCCGATAAGGCAAAAATCCGGCTCCTTCTCCCACAAGGAAGGTGCTAAGCCTGAAAGCTGTTGCTGGTCTGCACCTTCCCTTGGCAGCCTATTCACAGCAAAACAGCCCTGCGGATCTGTGCTTTCCCACAGACGATACAGCTCATGCTGCTTTTCCTCTGCAGAGCCCCTCTCCGATATGGCAAAAATCCGGCTCCTTCTCCCACAAGGAAGGTGCTAGCCCTGAAAGCTCTTGCTGGTCTGCACCTTCCCTTGGCAGCCTATTCACAGCACAACAGCCCTGCTGATCTGTGCTTTCCCACAGAAGATACAGCTCATGCTGCTTTTCCTCTGCAGAGCCCCTCTCCGATAAGGCAAAAATCCGGCTCCTTCTCCCACAAGGAAGGTGCTAAGCCTGAAAGCTCTTGCTGGTCTGCACCTTTCCCGTGCAGCCTATTCACAGCACAACAGCCCTGCGGATCTGTGCTTTCCCACAGAAGATACAGCTCCTGCTTATTTTTCTCTGCAGAGCCCTTCTCCGATATGGTAAAAATCCTGCTCCTTCTCCCACAAGGAAGGTGCTAAGCCTGAAAACTCTTGCTGGTCTGCACCTTCCCTTGGCAGCCTATTCACAGCACAACAGCCCTGCGGATCTGTGCTTTCCCAGAGACGATACAGCTCATGCTGCTTTTTGTCTGCAGAGCCCCTCTCCGATATGGCAAAAATCCGGCTCCTTCTCCCACAAGGAAGGTGCTAGCCCTGAAAGCTCTTGCTGGTCTGCACCTTCCCTTGGCAGCCTATTCACAGCACAACAGCCCTGCGGATCTGTGCTTTCCCACAGACGATACAGCTCCTGCTTGTTTTTCTCTGCAGAGCCCTTCTCCGATATGGCAAAAATCCGGCTCCTTCTCCCACAAGGAGAGGTGCTTAGCCTGAAAGCTCTTGCCTGTCTGCACCTTCCCTTGGCAGCCTATTCACAGCAAAACAGCCCTGCGGATCTGTGCTTTCCCAGAGACGCTACAGCTCATGATGCTTTTCCTGTGCAGAGCCCCTCTCCGATAAGGCAAAAATCCGGCTCCTTCTCCCACAAGGAAGGTGCTAGCCCTGAAAGCTCTTGCTGGTCTGCACCTTCCCCGTGCAGCCTATTCACAGCACAACAGCCCTGCTGATCTGGGCTTTCCCACAGAAGATACAGCTCCTGCTTATTTTTCTCTGCAGAGCCCTTCTCATATATGGTAAAAATCCTGCTCCTTCTCCCACAAGGAAGGTGCTAAGCCTGAAAACTCTTGCTGGTCTGCACCTTCCCTTGGCAGCCTATTCACAGCACAACAGCCCTGCGGATCTGTGCTTTCCCAGAGACGATACAGCTCATGATGCTTTTCCTGTGCAGAGCCCCTTTTCGAAAAGGCAAAAATCCGGCTCCTTCTCCCACAAGGAAGGTGCTAGCCCTGAAAGCTCTTGCTGGTCTGCACCTTCCCTTGGCAGCCTATTCACAGCACAACAGCCCTGCGGATCTGTGCTTTCCCACAGACGATACAGCTCCTGCTTGTTTTTCTCTGCAGAACCCCTTTCGGAAAAGGCAAAAATCCCGCTCCTTCTCCCACAAGGAAGGTGCTAAGCCTGAAAGCTCTTGCTGGTCTGCACCTTCTCTTGGCAGCCTATTCACACCACTACAGCCCTGCGGATCTGTGCTTTCCCACAGACGATACAGCTCCTGCTTGTTTTTCTCTGCAGAGCCCCTTTCGGAAAAGGCAAAAATCCGGCTCCTTCTCCCACAAGGAAGGTGCTAAGCCTGAAAGCTCTTGCCTGTCTGCACCTTCCCCGTGCAGCCTATTCACAGCACAACAGCCCTGCGGATCTGTGCTTTCCCACAGACGCTGCAGCTCATGATGCTTTTCGTCTGCAGAGCCTCTCTCCGATAAGGCAAAAATCCGGCTCCTTCTCCCACAAGGAAGGTGCTAGCCCTGAAAGCTCTTGCTGGTCTGCACCTTCCCTTGGCAGCCTATTCACAGCACAACAGCCCTGCCGATCTGTGCTTTCCCACAGAAGATACAGCTCATGCTGCTTTTCGTCTGCAGAGCCTCTCTCCGATAAGGCAAAAATCCGGCTCCTTCTCCCACAAGGAAGGTGCTAGCCCTGAAAGCTCTTGCTGGTCTGCACCTTCCCTTGGCAGCCTATTCACAGCACAACAGCCCTGCGGATCTGTGCTTTCCCACAGAAGATACAGCTCATGCTGCTTTTCGTCTGCAGAGCCCCTCTCCGATAAGGCAAAAATCCGGCTCCTTCTCCCACAAGGAAGGTGCTAGCCCTGAAAGCGCTTGCTGGTCTGCACCTTCCCTTGGCAGCCTATTCACAGCACAACAGCCCTGCGGATCTGTGCTTTCCCAGAGACGATACGGCTCATGCTGCTTTTCCTGTGCAGAGCCCTTTTTCGAAAAGGGAAACGTCCGGCTCCTTCTCCCACAAGGAAGGTGCTAGCCCTGAAAGCTCTTGCTGGTCTGCACCTTCCCTTGGCAGCCTATTCACAGCACAACAGCCCTGCGGATCTGTGCTTTCCCACAGACGATACAGCTCCTGCTTGTTTATCTCTGCAGAGCCCTTCTCCGATATGGTAAAAATCCGGCTCCTTCTCCCACAAGGAGAGGTGCTTAGCCTGAAAGCTCTTGCCTGTCTGCACCTTCCCTTGGCAGCCTATTCACAGCACAACAGCCCTGCGGATCTGTGCTTTCCCACAGAAGATACATCTCCTGCTTATTTTTCTCTGCAGAGCCCTTCTCCGATATGATAAAAATCCTGCTCCTTCTCCCACAAGGAAGGTGCTAAGCCTGAAAACTCCTGCTGGTCTGCACCTTCCCTTGGCAGCCTATTCACAGCACAACAGCCCTGCGGATCTGTGCTTTCCCACAGAAGATACAGCTCATGCTGCTTTTCCTCTGCAGAGCCCCTCTCCGATAAGGCAAAAATCCGGCTCCTTCTCCCACAAGGAAGGTGCTAGCCCTGAAAGCTCTTGCTGGTCTGCACCTTCCCTTGGCAGCCTATTCACAGCACAACAGCCCTGCGGATCTGTGCTTTCCCACAGAAGATAAAGCTCATGATGCTTTTCCTCTGCAGAGCCCCTCTCCGATATGGCAAAAATCCGGCTCCTTCTCCCACAAGGAAGGTGCTAGCCCTGAAAGCTCTTGCTGGTCTGCACCTTCCCCGTGCAGCCTATTCACAGCAAAACAGCCTTGCGGATCTGTTCTTTCCCACAGAAGATACAGCTCCTGCTTATTTTTCTCTGCAGAGCCCTTCTCCGATATGGTAAAAATCCGGCTCCTTCTCCCACAAGGAAGGTGCTAAGCCTGAAAACTCTTGCTGGTCTGCACATTACCCGTGCAGCCTATTCACAGCACAGCAGCCCTGCGGATCTGTGCTTTCCCACAGAAGATACAGCTCATGCTGCTTTTCCTCTGCAGAGCCCCTCTCCGATAAGGCAAAAATCCGGCTCCTTCTCCCACAAGGAAGGTGCTAGCCCTGAAAGCTCTTGCTGGTCTGCACCTTCCCTTGGCAGCCTATTCACAGCACAACAGCCCTGCGGATCTGTGCTTTCCCACAGAAGATAAAGCTCATGATGCTTTTCCTCTGCAGAGCCCCTCTCCGATATGGCAAAAATCCGGCTCCTTCTCCCACAAGGAAGGTGCTAGCCCTGAAAGCTCTTGCTGGTCTGCACCTTCCCCGTGCAGCCTATTCACAGCACAACAGCCCTGCGGATCTGTGCTTTCCCACAGAAGATACAGCTCATGCTGCTTTTCCTCTGCAGAGCCCCTCTCCGATAAGGCAAAAATCCGGCTCCTTCTCCCACAAGGAAGGTGCTAAGCCTGAAAGCTCTTGCTGGTCTGCACCTTCCCCGTGCAGCCTATTCACAGCACAACAGCCCTGCGGATCTGTGCTTTCCCACAGAAGATACAGCTCATGATGCTTTTCGTCTGCAGAGCCCCTCTCCGATAAGGAAAAATCCGGCTCCTTCTCCCACAAGGAAGGTGCTAAGCCTGAAAGCTGTTGCTGGTCTGCACCTTCCCTTGGCAGCCTATTCACAGCAAAACAGCCCTGCGGATCTGTGCTTTCCCACAGACGATACAACTCATGCTGCTTTTCCTCTGCAGAGCCCCTCTCCGATAAGGCAAAAATCCGGCTCCTTCTCCCACAAGGAAGGTGCTAGCCCTGAAAGCTCTTGCTGGTCTGCACCTTCCCCGTGCAGCCTATTCACAGCACAACAGCCCTGCGGATCTGTGCTTTCCCACAGACGATACAGCTCATGCTGCTTTTCCTCTGCAGAGCCCCTCTCCGATACGGCAAAAATCCGGCTCCTTCTCCCACAAGGAAGGTGCTAGCCCTGAAAGCTCTTGCTGGTCTACACCTTCCCTTGGCAGCCTATTCACAGCACAACAGCCCTGCGGATCTGTGCTTTCCCACAGAAGATACAGCTCCTGCTTATTTTTCTCTGCAGAGCCCTTCTCCGATATGGTAAAAATCCTGCTCCTTCTCCCACAAGGAAGGTGCTAAGCCTGAAAGCTCTTGCTGGTCTGCACCTTCCCTTGGCAGCCTATTCACAGCACAACAGCTCTGCGGATCTGTGCTTTCCCACAGACGATACAGCTCCTGCTTGTTTTTCTCTGCAGAGCCCTTCTCCGATATGGTAAAAATCCGGCTCCTTCTCCCACAAGGAGAGGTGCTTAGCCTGAAAGCTCTTGCCTGTCTGCACCTTCCCTTGGCAGCCTATTCACAGCACAACAGCCCTGCGGATCTGTGCTTTCCCACAGACGCTACAGCTCATGATGCTTTTCGTCTGCAGAGCCCCTTTCGCAAAAGGCAAAAATCCGGCTCCTTCTCCCACAAGGAAGGTGCTAAGCCTGAAAGCTCTTGCCTGTCTGCACCTTCCCTTGGCAGCCTATTCACAGCAAAACAGCCCTGCGGATCTGTGCTTTCCCACAGACGATACAGCTCATGCTGCTTTTCCTCTGCAGAGCCCCTCTCCGATATGGCAAAAATCCGGCTCCTTCTCCCACAAGGAAGGTGCTAGCCGTGAAAGCTCTTGCTGGTCTGCACCTTCCCTTGGCAGCCTATTCACAGCACAACAGCCCTGCGGATCTGTGGTTTCCCACAGACGATACAGCTCCTGCTTGTTTTTCTCTGCAGAGCCCTTCTCCGATATGGTAAAAATCCGGCTCCTTCTCCCACAAGGAAGGTGCTAGCACTGAAAGCTCTTGCTGGTCTGCACCTTCCCTTGGCAGCCTATTCACAGCACAACAGCCCTGCGGATCCGTGCTTTCCCAGAGACGATACAACTCATGCTGCTTTTCCTCTGCAGAGCCCCTCTCCGATAAGGCAAAAATCCGGCTCCTTCTCCCACAAGGAAGGTGCTAGCCCTGAAAGCTCTTGCTGGTCTGCACCTTCCCTTGGCAGCCTATTCACAGCACAACAGCCCTGCGGATCTGTGCTTTCCCACAGACGATACAGCTCCTGCTTGTTTTTCTCTGCAGAGCCCTTCTCCGATATGGTAAAAATCCGGCTCCTTCTCCCACAAGGAAGGTGCTAAGCCTGAAAACTCTTGCTGGTCTGCACCTTCCCTTGGCAGCCTATTCACAGCAAAACAGCCCTGCGGATCTGTGCTTTCCCACAGACGCTACAGCTCATGATGCTTTTCCTCTGCAGAGCCCCTTTCGGAAAAGGCAAAAATCCGGCTCCTTCTCCCACAAGGAAGGTGCTAGCCCTGAAAGCGCTTGCTGGTCTGCACCTTCCCTTGGCAGCCTATTCACAGCAAAACAGCCCTGCGGATCTGTGCTTTCCCACAGACGATACAGCTCATGATGCTTTTCCTGTGCAGAGCCCCTTTTCGAAAAGGGAAACGTCCGGCTCCTTCTCCCACAAGGAAGGTGCTAAGCCTGAAAGCTCTTGCTGGTCTGCACCTTCCCTTGGCAGCCTATTCACAGCAAAACAGCCCTGCGGATCTGTGCTTTCCCACAGACGCTACAGCTCATGCTGCTTTTCCTCTGCAGAGCCCCTCTACGATATGGTAAAAATCCTGCTCCTTCTCCCACAAGGATGGTACTAAGCCTGAAAGCTCTTGCTGGTCTGCACCTTCCCTTGGCAGCCTATTCACAGCAAAACAGCCCTGCGGATCTGTGCTTTCCCACAGACGCTACAGCTCATGCTGCTTTTCCTCTGCACAGCCCCTCTCCGATAAGGCAAAAATCCGGCTCCTTCTCCCACAAGGAAGGTGCTAGCCCTGAAAGCGCTTGCTGGTCTGCACCTTCCCTTGGCAGCCTATTCACAGCACAACAGCCCTGCGGATCTGTGCTTTCCCACAGAAGATACAGCTCATGATGCTTTTCCTGTGCAGAGCCCCTTTTCGAAAAGGGAAACGTCCGGCTCCTTCTCCCACAAGGAAGGTGCTAAGCCTGAAAGCTCTTGCTGGTCTGCACCTTCCCTTGGCAGCCTATTCACAGCACAACAGCCCTGCGGATCTGTGCTTTCCCACAGACGATACAGCTCCTGCTTGTTTTTCTCTGCAGAGCCCCTCTCCGATATGGCAAAAATCCGGCTCCTTCTCCCACAAGGAAGGTGCTAGCCCTGAAAACTCTTGCTGGTCTGCACCTTCCCCGTGCAGCCTATTCACAGCACAACAGCCCTGCGGATCTGTGCTTTCCCACAGAAGATACAGCTCATGCTGCTTTTCCTGTGCAGAGCCCCTCTCCGATAAGGCAAAAATCCGGCTACTTCTCCCACAAGGAAGGTGCTAGCCCTGAAAACTCTTGCTGGTCTGCACCTTCCCTTGGCAGCCTATTCACAGCAAAACAGCCCTGCGGATCTGTGCTTTCCCACAGACGCTACAGCTCATGCTGCTTTTCCTCTGCAGAGCCCCTTTCGGAAAAGGCAAAAATCCGGCTCCTTCTCCCACAAGGAAGGTGCTAGCCCTGAAAGCTCTTGCTGGTCTGCACCTTCCCCGTGCAGCCTATTCACAGCACAACAGCCCTGCGGATCTGTGCTTTCCCACAGAAGATACAGCTCATGCTGCTTTTCCTGTGCAGAGCCCCTCTCCGATAAGGCAAAAATCCGGCTCCTTCTCCCACAAGGAAGGTGCTAGCCCTGAAAGCGCTTGCTGGTCTGCACCTTCCCTTGGCAGCCTATTCACAGCACAACAGCCCTGCGAATCTGTGCTTTCCCACAGAAGATACATCTCCTGCTTATTTTTCTCTGCAGAGCCCTTCTCCGATATGGTAAAAATCCTGCTCCTTCTCCCACAAGGAAGGTGCTAAGCCTGAAAACTCTTGCTGGTCTGCACCTTCCCTTGGCAGCCTATTCACAGCAAAACAGCCCTGCGGATCTGTGCTTTCCCACAGACGATACAGCTCAGGATGCTTTTCCTCTGCAGAGCCCCTCTCCGATAAGGCAAAAATCCGGCTCCTTCTCCCACAAGGAAGGTGCTAGCCCTGAAAGCGCTTGCTGGTCTGCACCTTCCCTTGGCAGCCTATTCACAGCACAACAGCCCTGCGGATCTGTGCTTTCCCACAGAAGATACAGCTCATGCTGCTTTTCCTGTGCAGAGCCCCTCTCCGATAAGGCAAAAATCCGGCTCCTTCTCCCACAAGGAAGGTGCTAGCCCTGAAAGCTCTTGCTGGTCTGCACCTTCCCTTGGCAGCCTATTCACAGCACAACAGCCCTGCGGATCTGTGCTTTCCCACAGAAGATACAGCTCATGCTGCTTTTCCTGTGCAGAGCCCCTCTCCGATAAGGCAAAAATCCGGCTCCTTCTCCCACAAGGAAGGTGCTAAGCCTGAAAGCTCTTGCTGGTCTGCACCTTCCCTTGGCAGCCTATTCACAGCACTACAGCCCTGCTGATCTGTGCTTTCCCACAGACGATACAGCTCATGATGCTTTTCCTGTGCAGAGCCCTTTTTCGGAAAGGGAAACGTCCGGCTCCTTCTCCCACAAGGAAGGTGCTAAGCCTGAAAGCTCTTGCTGGTCTGCACCTTCCCTTGGCAGCCTATTCACAGCACAACAGCCCTGCGGATCTGTGCTTTCCCACAGAAGATACATCTCCTGCTTATTTTTCTCTGCAGAGCCCCTTTCGGAAAAGGCAAAAATCCGGCTCCTTCTCCCACAAGGAAGGTGCTAAGCGTGAAAGCTCTTGCTGGTCTGCACCTTCCCTTGGCAGCCTATTCACAGCACAACAGCCCTGCGGATCTGTGCTTTCCCACAGAAGATACAGCTCATGCTGCTTTTCCTGTGCAGAGCCCCTCTCCGATAAGGCAAAAATCCGGCTCCTTCTCCCACAAGGAAGGTGCTAGCCCTGAAAGCGCTTGCTGGTCTGCACCTTCCCTTGGCAGCCTATTCACAGCAAAACAGCCCTGCGGATCTGTGCTTTCCCACAGATGATACAGCTCCTGCTTGTTTTTCTCTGCAGAGCCCTTCTCCGATATGGTAAAAATCCGGCTCCTTCTCCCACAAGGAGAGGTGCTTAGCCTGAAAGCTCTTGCCTGTCTGCACCTTCCCTTGGCAGCCTATTCACAGCACAACAGCCCTGCGGATCTGTGCTTTCCCACAGACGATACAGCTCATGCTGCTTTTCCTCTGCAGAGCCCCTCTACGATATGGCAAAAATCCGGCTCCTTCTCCCACAAGGAAGGTGCTAGCCCTGAAAGCTCTTGCTGGTCTGCACCTTCCCTTGGCAGCCTATTCACAGCACAACAGCCCTGCTGATCTGTGCTTTCCCACAGACGATACAGCTCCTGCTTGTTTTTCCTCTGCAGAGCCCCTCTCCGATAAGGCAAAAATCTGGCTCCTTCTCCCACAAGGAAGGTGCTAGCCCTGAAAACTCTTGCTGGTCTGCACCTTCCCCGTGCAGCCTATTCACAGCACAACAGCCCTGCGGATCTGTGCTTTCCCACAGAAGATACAGCTCATGCTGCTTTTCCTGTGCAGAGCCCCTCTCCGATAAGGCAAAAATCCGGCTCCTTCTCCCACAAGGAAGGTGCTAGCCCTGAAAACTCTTGCTGGTCTGCACCTTCCCCGTGCAGCCTATTCACAGCACAACAGCCCTGCGGATCTGTGCTTTCCCACAGAAGATACAGCTCATGCTGCTTTTCCTGTGCAGAGCCCCTCTCCGATAAGGCAAAAATCCGGCTCCTTCTCCCACAAGGAAGGTGCTAGCCCTGAAAGCGCTTGCTGGTCTGCACCTTCCCTTGGCAGCCTATTCACAGCACAACAGCCCTGCGGATCTGTGCTTTCCCACAGACGATACAGCTCATGATGCTTTTCCTCTGCAGAGCCCCTCTCCGATAAGGCAAAAATCCTGCACCTTCTCCCACAAGGAAGGTGCTAAGCCTGAAAACTCTTGCTGGTCTGCACCTTCCCTTGGCAGCCTATTCACAGCAAAACAGCCCTGCGGATCTGTGCTTTCCCAGAGACGATACAGCTCATGCTGCTTTTCCTCTGCAGAGCCCCTCTCCGATATGGCAAAAATCCGGCTCCTTCTCCCACAAGGAAGGTGCTAGCCCTGAAAGCGCTTGCTGGTCTGCACCTTCCCTTGGCAGCCTATTCACAGCACAACAGCCCTGCGGATCTGTGCTTTCCCACAGACGATACAGCTCATGATGCTTTTCCTGTGCATAGCCCCTTTTCGAAGAGGCAAAAATCCGGCTCCTTCTCCCACAAGGAAGGTGCTAGCCCTGAAAGCTCTTGCTGGTCTGCACCTTCCCTTGGCAGCCTATTCACAGCACAACAGCCCTGCGGATCTGTGCTTTCCCACAGAAGATACATCTCCTGATTATTTTTCTCTGCAGACCCCCTTTCGGAAAAGGCAAAAATCTGGCTCCTTCTCCCACAGGGAAGGTGCTAAGCCTGAAAGCTCTTGCTGGTCTGCACCTTCCCTTGGCAGCCTATTCACAGCACAACAGCCCTGCGGATCTGTGCTTTCCCACAGAAGATACAGCTCCTGCTTGTTTTTCTCTGCAGAGCCCTTCTCCGATATGGTAAAAATCCGGCTCCTTCTCCCACAAGGAAGGTGCTAGCCCTGAAAGCTCTTGCTGGTCTGCACCTTCCCTTGGCAGCCTATTCACAGCACAACAGCCCTGCGGATCTGTGCTTTCCCACAGACGATACAGCTCCTGCTTGTTTTTCTCTGCAGAGCCCTTCTCCGATACGGCAAAAATCCGGCTCCTTCTCCCACAAGGAAGGTGCTAGCCCTGAAAGCTCTTGCTGGTCTGCACCTTCCCTTGGCAGCCTATTCACAGCACAACAGCCCTGCGGATCTGTGCTTTCCCACAGACGCTACAGCTCATGATGCTTTTCCTCTGCAGAGCCCCTTTCGGAAAAGGCAAAAATCCGGCTCCTTCTCCCACAAGGAAGGTGCTAGCCCTGAAAGCTCTTGCTGGTCTGCACCTTCCCCGTGCAGCCTATTCACAGCACAACAGCCCTGCGGATCTGTGCTTTCCCACAGAAGATACAGCTCATGCTGCTTTTCCTGTGCAGAGCCCCTCTCCGATAAGGCAAAAATCCTGCTCCTTCTCCCACAAGGATGGTACTAAGCCTGAAAACTCTTGCTGGTCTGCACCTTCCCTTGGCAGCCTATTCACAGCAAAACAGCCCTGCGGATCTGTGCTTTCCCACAGACGCTACAGCTCATGCTGCTTTTCCTCTGCAGAGCCCCTCTCCGATAAGGCAAAAATCCGGCTCCTTCTCCCACAAGGAAGGTGCTAGCCCTGAAAGCGCTTGCTGGTCTGCACCTTCCCTTGGCAGCCTATTCACAGCACAACAGCCCTGCGGATCTGTGCTTTCCCACAGACGATACAGCTCATGATGCTTTTCCTGTGCAGAGCCCCTTTTCGAAAAGGGAAACGTCCGGCTCCTTCTCCCACAAGGAAGGTGCTAGCCCTGAAAGCTCTTGCTGGTCTGCACCTTCCCTTGGCAGCCTATTCACAGCACAACAGCCCTGCTGATCTGTGCTTTCCCACAGACGATACAGCTCCTGCTTGTTTTTCTCTGCAGAGCCCTTCTCCGATATGGTAAAAATCCTGCTCCTTCTCCCACAAGGATGGTACTAAGCCTGAAAACTCTTGCTGGTCTGCACCTTCCCTTGGCAGCCTATTCACAGCAAAACAGCCCTGCGGATCTGTGCTTTCCCACAGACGCTACAGCTCATGCTGCTTTTCCTCTGCAGAGCCCCTCTCCGATAAGGCAAAAATCCGGCTCCTTCTCCCACAAGGAAGGTGCTAGCCCTGAAAGCGCTTGCTGGTCTGCACCTTCCCTTGGCAGCCTATTCACAGCAAAACAGCCCTGCGGATCTGTGCTTTCCCACAGACGATACAGCTCATGATGCTTTTCCTGTGCAGAGCCCCTTTTCGAAAAGGGAAACGTCCGGCTCCTTCTCCCACAAGGAAGGTGCTAAGCCTGAAAGCTCTTGCTGGTCTGCACCTTCCCTTGGCAGCCTATTCACAGCACAACAGCCCTGCGGATCTGTGCTTTCCCACAGACGCTACAGCTCCTGCTTGTTTTTCTCTGCAGAGCCCTTCTCCGATAAGGC
This sequence comes from Necrosyrtes monachus, assembly GCA_037953605.1. Classification (NCBI taxonomy): domain Eukaryota; kingdom Metazoa; phylum Chordata; class Aves; order Accipitriformes; family Accipitridae; genus Necrosyrtes; species Necrosyrtes monachus. The sequence continues at coordinate 27,530 of JAZGTQ010000404.1, forward strand.
AAAAATCCGGCTACTTCTCCCACAAGGAAGGTGCTAGCCCTGAAAACTCTTGCTGGTCTGCACCTTCCCCGTGCAGCCTATTCACAGCACAACAGCCCTGCGGATCTGTGCTTTCCCACAGAAGATACAGCTCATGATGCTTTTCCTCTGCAGAGCCCCTCTACGATATGGCAAAAATCCGGCTCCTTCTCCCACAAGGAAGGTGCTAGCCCTGAAAGCGCTTGCTGGTCTGCACCTTCCCTTGGCAGCCTATTCACAGCACAACAGCCCTGCGGATCTGTGCTTTCCCACAGACGATACAGCTCCTGCTTGTTTTTCTCTGCAGAGCCCTTCTCCGATATGGTAAAAATCCGGCTCCTTCTCCCACAAGGAAGGTGCTAAGCCTGAAAGCTCTTGCCTGTCTGCACCTTCCCTTGGCAGCCTATTCACAGCAAAACAGCCCTGCGGATCTGTGCTTTCCCACAGACGATACAGCTCATGCTGCTTTTCCTCTGCAGAGCCCCTCTCCGATACGGCAAAAATCCGGCTCCTTCTCCCACAAGGAAGGTGCTAGCCGTGAAAGCTCTTGCTGGTCTGCACCTTCCCTTGGCAGCCTATTCACAGCACAACAGCCCTGCGGATCTGTGCTTTCCCACAGACGATACAGCTCCTGCTTGTTTTTCTCTGCAGAGCCCTTCTCCGATATGGTAAAAATCTGGCTCCTTCTCCCACAAGGAAGGTGCTAAGCCTGAAAACTCTTGCTGGTCTGCACCTTCCCTTGGCAGCCTATTCACAGCAAAACAGCCCTGCGGATCTGTGCTTTCCCACAGACGCTACAGCTCATGATGCTTTCCGTCTGCAGAGCCCCTCTCCGATAAGGCAAAAATCCGGCTCCTTCTCCCACAAGGAAGGTGCTAGCCCTGAAAGCGCTTGCTGGTCTGCACCTTCCCTTGGCAGCCTATTCACAGCACAACAGCCCTGCGGATCTGTGCTTTCCCACAGACGATACAGCTCATGATGCTTTTCCTGTGCAGAGCCCCTTTTCGAAAAGGGAAACGTCCGGCTCCTTCTCCCACAAGGAAGGTGCTAAGCCTGAAAGCTCTTGCTGGTCTGCACCTTCCCTTGGCAGCCTATTCACAGCACAACAGCCCTGCGGATCTGTGCTTTCCCACAGACGATACAGCTCATGATGCTTTTCCTGTGCAGAGCCCCTTTTCGAAAAGGCAAAAATCCGGCTCCTTCTCCCACAAGGAAGGTGCTAGCCCTGAAAGCGCTTGCTGGTCTGCACATTCCCTTGGCAGCCTATTCACAGCAAAACAGCCCTGCGGATCTGTGCTTTCCCACAGAAGATACAACTCATGCTGCTTTTCCTCTGCAGAGCCCCTCTCCGATAAGGCAAAAATCCGGCTCCGTCTCCCACAAGGAAGGTGCTAAGCCTGAAAGCTCTTGCTGGTCTGCACCTTCCCTTGGCAGCCTATTCACAGCACAACAGCCCTGCGGATCTGTGCTTTCCCACAGACGATACAGCTCCTGCTTGTTTTTCTCTGCAGAGCCCTTCTCCGATATGGCAAAAATCCTGCACCTTCTCCCACAAGGAAGGTGCTAAGCCTGAAAGCTCTTGCTGGTCTGCACCTTCCCTTGGCAGCCTATTCACAGCACAACAGCCCTGCGGATCTGTGCTTTCCCACAGACGATACAGCTCATGATGCTTTTCCTCTGCAGAGCCCCTCTCCGATAAGGCAAAAATCCGGCTCCTTCTCCCACAAGGAAGGTGCTAGCCCTGAAAACTCTTGCTGGTCTGCACCTTCCCCGTGCAGCCTATTCACAGCACAACAGCCCTGCGGATCTGTGCTTTCCCACAGAAGATACAGCTCATGATGCTTTTCCTGTGCAGAGCCCCTCTACGATATGGCAAAAATCCGGCTCCTTCTCCCACAAGGAAGGTGCTAGCCCTGAAAGCGCTTGCTGGTCTGCACCTTCCCTTGGCAGCCTATTCACAGCACAACAGCCCTGCGGATCTGTGCTTTCCCACAGACGATACAGCTCCTGCTTGTTTTTCTCTGCAGAGCCCTTCTCCGATATGGTAAAAATCCGGCTCCTTATCCCACAAGGAAGGTGCTAAGCCTGAAAGCTCTTGCCTGTCTGCACCTTCCCTTGGCAGCCTATTCACAGCAAAACAGCCCTGCGGATCTGTGCTTTCCCACAGACGATACAGCTCATGATGCTTTCCGTCTGCAGAGCCCCTCTCCGATAAGGCAAAAATCCGGCTCCTTCTCCCACAAGGAAGGTGCTAGCCCTGAAAGCGCTTGCTGGTCTGCACCTTCCCTTGGCAGCCTATTCACAGCACAACAGCCCTGCGGATCTGTGCTTTCCCACAGACGATACAGCTCATGATGCTTTTCCTGTGCAGAGCCCCTTTTCGAAAAGGCAAAAATCCGGCTCCGTCTCCCACAAGGAAGGTGCTAAGCCTGAAAGCTCTTGCTGGTCTGCACCTTCCCTTGGCAGCCTATTCACAGCACAACAGCCCTGCGGATCTGTGCTTTCCCACAGACGATACAGCTCCTGCTTGTTTTTCTCTGCAGAGCCCTTCTCCGATATGGCAAAAATCCTGCACCTTCTCCCACAAGGAAGGTGCTAAGCCTGAAAGCTCTTGCTGGTCTGCACCTTCCCTTGGCAGCCTATTCACAGCACAACAGCCCTGCGGATCTGTGCTTTCCCACAGACGATACAGCTCATGATGCTTTTCGTCTGCAGAGCCCCTTTCGGAAAAGGCAAAAATCCGGCTTCTTCTCCCACAAGGAAGGTACTAAGCCTGAAAGCTCTTGCTGGTCTGCACCTTCCCTTGGCAGCCTATTCACAGCACAACAGCCCGGCGGATCTGTGCTTTCCCAGAGACGATACAGCTCATGCTGCTTTTCCTGTGCAGAGCCCCTCTCCGATAAGGCAAAAATCCGGCTCCTTCTCCCACAAGGAAGGTGCTAAGCCTGAAAGCGCTTGCTGGTCTGCACCTTCCCTTGGCAGCCTATTCACAGCAAAACAGCCCTGCGGATCTGTGCTTTCCCACAGACGATACAGCTCATGATGCTTTTCCTCTGCAGAGCCCCTTTTCGAAAATGGAAACGTCCGGCTCCTTCTCCCACAAGGAAGGTGCTAAGCCTGAAAGCTCTTGCTGGTCTGCACCTTCCCTTGGCAGCCTATTCAGAGCACAACAGCCCTGCGGATCTGTGCTTTCCCACAGAAGATACAGCTCATGCTGCTTTTCCTCTGCAGAGCCCCTCTACGATATGGCAAAAATCCGGCTCCTTCTCCCACAAGGAAGGTGCTAGCCCTGAAAGCGCTTGCTGGTCTGCACCTTCCCTTGGCAGCCTATTCACAGCACAACAGCCCTGCGGATCTGTGCTTTCCCAGAGACGATACAGCTCATGCTGCTTTTCCTCTGCAGAGCCCCTCTCCGATATGGCAAAAATCCGGCTCCTTCTCCCACAAGGAGAGGTGCTTAGCCTGAAAGCTCTTGCCTGTCTGCACCTTCCCTTGGCAGCCTATTCACAGCACAACAGCCCTGCGGATCTGTGCTTTCCCACAGACGATACAGCTCATGCTGCTTTTCCTCTGCAGAGCCCCTCTACGATATGGCAAAAATCCGGCTCCTTCTCCCACAAGGAAGGTGCTAGCCCTGAAAGCTCTTGCTGGTCTGCACCTTCCCTTGGCAGCCTATTCACAGCACAACAGCCCTGCTGATCTGTGCTTTCCCACAGACGATACAGCTCCTGCTTGTTTTTCCTCTGCAGAGCCCCTCTCCGATAAGGCAAAAATCTGGCTCCTTCTCCCACAAGGAAGGTGCTAGCCCTGAAAACTCTTGCTGGTCTGCACCTTCCCCGTGCAGCCTATTCACAGCACAACAGCCCTGCGGATCTGTGCTTTCCCACAGAAGATACAGCTCATGCTGCTTTTCCTGTGCAGAGCCCCTCTCCGATAAGGCAAAAATCCGGCTCCTTCTCCCACAAGGAAGGTGCTAGCCCTGAAAACTCTTGCTGGTCTGCACCTTCCCCGTGCAGCCTATTCACAGCACAACAGCCCTGCGGATCTGTGCTTTCCCACAGAAGATACAGCTCATGCTGCTTTTCCTGTGCAGAGCCCCTCTCCGATAAGGCAAAAATCCGGCTCCTTCTCCCACAAGGAAGGTGCTAGCCCTGAAAGCGCTTGCTGGTCTGCACCTTCCCTTGGCAGCCTATTCACAGCACAACAGCCCTGCGGATCTGTGCTTTCCCACAGACGATACAGCTCATGATGCTTTTCCTCTGCAGAGCCCCTCTCCGATAAGGCAAAAATCCTGCACCTTCTCCCACAAGGAAGGTGCTAAGCCTGAAAACTCTTGCTGGTCTGCACCTTCCCTTGGCAGCCTATTCACAGCAAAACAGCCCTGCGGATCTGTGCTTTCCCAGAGACGATACAGCTCATGCTGCTTTTCCTCTGCAGAGCCCCTCTCCGATATGGCAAAAATCCGGCTCCTTCTCCCACAAGGAAGGTGCTAGCCCTGAAAGCGCTTGCTGGTCTGCACCTTCCCTTGGCAGCCTATTCACAGCACAACAGCCCTGCGGATCTGTGCTTTCCCACAGAAGATACAGCTCATGATGCTTTTCCTGTGCAGAGCCCCTTTTCGAAGAGGCAAAAATCCGGCTCCTTCTCCCACAAGGAAGGTGCTAGCCCTGAAAGCTCTTGCTGGTCTGCACCTTCCCTTGGCAGCCTATTCACAGCACAACAGCCCTGCGGATCTGTGCTTTCCCACAGAAGATACATCTCCTGATTATTTTTCTCTGCAGACCCCCTTTCGGAAAAGGCAAAAATCTGGCTCCTTCTCCCACAGGGAAGGTGCTAAGCCTGAAAGCTCTTGCTGGTCTGCACCTTCCCTTGGCAGCCTATTCACAGCACAACAGCCCTGCGGATCTGTGCTTTCCCACAGAAGATACAGCTCCTGCTTGTTTTTCTCTGCAGAGCCCTTCTCCGATATGGTAAAAATCCGGCTCCTTCTCCCACAAGGAAGGTGCTAGCCCTGAAAGCTCTTGCTGGTCTGCACCTTCCCTTGGCAGCCTATTCACAGCACAACAGCCCTGCGGATCTGTGCTTTCCCACAGACGATACAGCTCCTGCTTGTTTTTCTCTGCAGAGCCCTTCTCCGATACGGCAAAAATCCGGCTCCTTCTCCCACAAGGAAGGTGCTAGCCCTGAAAGCTCTTGCTGGTCTGCACCTTCCCTTGGCAGCCTATTCACAGCACAACAGCCCTGCGGATCTGTGCTTTCCCACAGACGCTACAGCTCATGATGCTTTTCCTCTGCAGAGCCCCTTTCGGAAAAGGCAAAAATCCGGCTCCTTCTCCCACAAGGAAGGTGCTAGCCCTGAAAGCTCTTGCTGGTCTGCACCTTCCCCGTGCAGCCTATTCACAGCACAACAGCCCTGCGGATCTGTGCTTTCCCACAGAAGATACAGCTCATGCTGCTTTTCCTGTGCAGAGCCCCTCTCCGATAAGGCAAAAATCCTGCTCCTTCTCCCACAAGGATGGTACTAAGCCTGAAAACTCTTGCTGGTCTGCACCTTCCCTTGGCAGCCTATTCACAGCAAAACAGCCCTGCGGATCTGTGCTTTCCCACAGACGCTACAGCTCATGCTGCTTTTCCTCTGCAGAGCCCCTCTCCGATAAGGCAAAAATCCGGCTCCTTCTCCCACAAGGAAGGTGCTAGCCCTGAAAGCGCTTGCTGGTCTGCACCTTCCCTTGGCAGCCTATTCACAGCACAACAGCCCTGCGGATCTGTGCTTTCCCACAGACGATACAGCTCATGATGCTTTTCCTGTGCAGAGCCCCTTTTCGAAAAGGGAAACGTCCGGCTCCTTCTCCCACAAGGAAGGTGCTAGCCCTGAAAGCTCTTGCTGGTCTGCACCTTCCCTTGGCAGCCTATTCACAGCACAACAGCCCTGCTGATCTGTGCTTTCCCACAGACGATACAGCTCCTGCTTGTTTTTCTCTGCAGAGCCCTTCTCCGATATGGTAAAAATCCTGCTCCTTCTCCCACAAGGATGGTACTAAGCCTGAAAACTCTTGCTGGTCTGCACCTTCCCTTGGCAGCCTATTCACAGCAAAACAGCCCTGCGGATCTGTGCTTTCCCACAGACGCTACAGCTCATGCTGCTTTTCCTCTGCAGAGCCCCTCTCCGATAAGGCAAAAATCCGGCTCCTTCTCCCACAAGGAAGGTGCTAGCCCTGAAAGCGCTTGCTGGTCTGCACCTTCCCTTGGCAGCCTATTCACAGCAAAACAGCCCTGCGGATCTGTGCTTTCCCACAGACGATACAGCTCATGATGCTTTTCCTGTGCAGAGCCCCTTTTCGAAAAGGGAAACGTCCGGCTCCTTCTCCCACAAGGAAGGTGCTAAGCCTGAAAGCTCTTGCTGGTCTGCACCTTCCCTTGGCAGCCTATTCACAGCACAACAGCCCTGCGGATCTGTGCTTTCCCACAGACGCTACAGCTCCTGCTTGTTTTTCTCTGCAGAGCCCTTCTCCGATAAGGCAAAAATCCGGCTACTTCTCCCACAAGGAAGGTGCTAGCCCTGAAAACTCTTGCTGGTCTGCACCTTCCCCGTGCAGCCTATTCACAGCACAACAGCCCTGCGGATCTGTGCTTTCCCACAGAAGATACAGCTCATGATGCTTTTCCTCTGCAGAGCCCCTCTACGATATGGCAAAAATCCGGCTCCTTCTCCCACAAGGAAGGTGCTAGCCCTGAAAGCGCTTGCTGGTCTGCACCTTCCCTTGGCAGCCTATTCACAGCACAACAGCCCTGCGGATCTGTGCTTTCCCACAGACGATACAGCTCCTGCTTGTTTTTCTCTGCAGAGCCCTTCTCCGATATGGTAAAAATCCGGCTCCTTCTCCCACAAGGAAGGTGCTAAGCCTGAAAGCTCTTGCCTGTCTGCACCTTCCCTTGGCAGCCTATTCACAGCAAAACAGCCCTGCGGATCTGTGCTTTCCCACAGACGATACAGCTCATGCTGCTTTTCCTCTGCAGAGCCCCTCTCCGATACGGCAAAAATCCGGCTCCTTCTCCCACAAGGAAGGTGCTAGCCGTGAAAGCTCTTGCTGGTCTGCACCTTCCCTTGGCAGCCTATTCACAGCACAACAGCCCTGCGGATCTGTGCTTTCCCACAGACGATACAGCTCCTGCTTGTTTTTCTCTGCAGAGCCCTTCTCCGATATGGTAAAAATCTGGCTCCTTCTCCCACAAGGAAGGTGCTAAGCCTGAAAACTCTTGCTGGTCTGCACCTTCCCTTGGCAGCCTATTCACAGCAAAACAGCCCTGCGGATCTGTGCTTTCCCACAGACGCTACAGCTCATGATGCTTTCCGTCTGCAGAGCCCCTCTCCGATAAGGCAAAAATCCGGCTCCTTCTCCCACAAGGAAGGTGCTAGCCCTGAAAGCGCTTGCTGGTCTGCACCTTCCCTTGGCAGCCTATTCACAGCACAACAGCCCTGCGGATCTGTGCTTTCCCACAGACGATACAGCTCATGATGCTTTTCCTGTGCAGAGCCCCTTTTCGAAAAGGGAAACGTCCGGCTCCTTCTCCCACAAGGAAGGTGCTAAGCCTGAAAGCTCTTGCTGGTCTGCACCTTCCCTTGGCAGCCTATTCACAGCACAACAGCCCTGCGGATCTGTGCTTTCCCACAGACGATACAGCTCATGATGCTTTTCCTGTGCAGAGCCCCTTTTCGAAAAGGCAAAAATCCGGCTCCTTCTCCCACAAGGAAGGTGCTAGCCCTGAAAGCGCTTGCTGGTCTGCACATTCCCTTGGCAGCCTATTCACAGCAAAACAGCCCTGCGGATCTGTGCTTTCCCACAGAAGATACAACTCATGCTGCTTTTCCTCTGCAGAGCCCCTCTCCGATAAGGCAAAAATCCGGCTCCGTCTCCCACAAGGAAGGTGCTAAGCCTGAAAGCTCTTGCTGGTCTGCACCTTCCCTTGGCAGCCTATTCACAGCACAACAGCCCTGCGGATCTGTGCTTTCCCACAGACGATACAGCTCATGCTTGTTTTTCTCTGCAGAGCCCTTCTCCGATATGGCAAAAATCCTGCACCTTCTCCCACAAGGAAGGTGCTAAGCCTGAAAGCTCTTGCTGGTCTGCACCTTCCCTTGGCAGCCTATTCACAGCACAACAGCCCTGCGGATCTGTGCTTTCCCACAGACGATACAGCTCATGATGCTTTTCCTCTGCAGAGCCCCTCTCCGATAAGGCAAAAATCCGGCTCCTTCTCCCACAAGGAAGGTGCTAGCCCTGAAAACTCTTGCTGGTCTGCACCTTCCCCGTGCAGCCTATTCACAGCACAACAGCCCTGCGGATCTGTGCTTTCCCACAGAAGATACAGCTCATGATGCTTTTCCTGTGCAGAGCCCCTCTACGATATGGCAAAAATCCGGCTCCTTCTCCCACAAGGAAGGTGCTAGCCCTGAAAGCGCTTGCTGGTCTGCACCTTCCCTTGGCAGCCTATTCACAGCACAACAGCCCTGCGGATCTGTGCTTTCCCACAGACGATACAGCTCCTGCTTGTTTTTCTCTGCAGAGCCCTTCTCCGATATGGTAAAAATCCGGCTCCTTATCCCACAAGGAAGGTGCTAAGCCTGAAAGCTCTTGCCTGTCTGCACCTTCCCTTGGCAGCCTATTCACAGCAAAACAGCCCTGCGGATCTGTGCTTTCCCACAGACGATACAGCTCATGATGCTTTTCCTCTGCAGAGCCCCTTTTCGAAAATGGAAACGTCCGGCTCCTTCTCCCACAAGGAAGGTGCTAAGCCTGAAAGCTCTTGCTGGTCTGCACCTTCCCTTGGCAGCCTATTCAGAGCACAACAGCCCTGCGGATCTGTGCTTTCCCACAGAAGATACAGCTCATGCTGCTTTTCCTCTGCAGAGCCCCTCTACGATATGGCAAAAATCCGGCTCCTTCTCCCACAAGGAAGGTGCTAGCCCTGAAAGCGCTTGCTGGTCTGCACCTTCCCTTGGCAGCCTATTCACAGCACAACAGCCCTGCGGATCTGTGCTTTCCCACAGACGATACAGCTCATGATGCTTTTCCTCTGCAGAGCCCCTCTCCGATACGGCAAAAATCCTGCACCTTCTCCCACAAGGAAGGTGCTAAGCCTGAAAACTCTTGCTGGTCTGCACCTTCCCTTGGCAGCCTATTCACAGCAAAACAGCCCTGCGGATCTGTGCTTTCCCACAGACGATACAGCTCATGATGCTTTTCCTCTGCAGAGCCCCTCTCTGATAAGGCAAAAATCCGGCTCCTTCTCCCACAAGGAAGGTGCTAAGCCTGAAAGCTCTTGCTGGTCTGCACCTTCCCTTGGCAGCCTATTCACAGCACAACAGCCCTGCGGATCTGTGCTTTCCCACAGACGATACAGCTCATGATGCTTTTCCTGTGCATAGCCCCTTTTCGAAGAGGCAAAAATCCGGCTCCTTCTCCCACAAGGAAGGTGCTAGCCCTGAAAGCTCTTGCTGGTCTGCACCTTCCCTTGGCAGCCTATTCACAGCACAACAGCCCTGCGGATCTGTGCTTTCCCACAGAAGATACATCTCCTGATTATTTTTCTCTGCAGACCCCCTTTCGGAAAAGGCAAAAATCCGGCTCCTTCTCCCACAGGGAAGGTGCTAAGCCTGAAAGCTCTTGCTGGTCTGCACCTTCCCTTGGCAGCCTATTCACAGCACAACAGCCCTGCGGATCTGTGCTTTCCCACAGACGATACAGCTCATGATGCTTTTCCTGTGCAGAGCCCCTTTTCGAAAAGGGAAACGTCCGGCTCCTTCTCCCACAAGGAAGGTGCTAAGCCTGAAAGCTCTTGCTGGTCTGCACCTTCCCTTGGCAGCCTATTCACAGCACAACAGCCCTGCGGATCTGTGCTTTCCCACAGAAGATACAGCTCCTGCTTGTTTTTCTCTGCAGAGCCCCTCTCCGATACGGCAAAAATCCGGCTCCTTCTCCCACAAGGAAGGTGCTAGCCCTGAAAGCTCTTGCTGGTCTGCACCTTCCCTTGGCAGCCTATTCACAGCACAACAGCCCTGCGGATCTGTGCTTTCCCACAGACGATACAGCTCCTGCTTGTTTTTCTCTGCAGAGCCCTTCTCCGATATGGTAAAAATCCTGCTCCTTCTCCCACAAGGAAGGTGCTAAGCCTGAAAACTCTTGCTGGTCTGCACCTTCCCTTGGCAGCCTATTCACAGCAAAACAGCCCTGCGGATCTGTGCTTTCCCACAGACGCTACAGCTCATGATGCTTTCCGTCTGCAGAGCCCCTCTCCGATAAGGCAAAAATCCGGCTCCTTCTCCCACAAGGAAGGTGCTAGCCCTGAAAGCTCTTGCTGGTCTGCACCTTCCCTTGGCAGCCTATTCACAGCACAACAGCCCTGCGGATCTGTGCTTTCCCACAGACGATACAGCTCATGATGCTTTTCCTGTGCATAGCCCCTTTTCGAAAAGGCAAAAATCCGGCTCCTTCTCCCACAAGGAAGGTGCTAGCCCTGAAAGCGCTTGCTGGTCTGCACCTTCCCTTGGCAGCCTATTCACAGCACAACAGCCCTGCGGATCTGTGCTTTCCCACAGACGATACAGCTCATGCTGCTTTTCCTCTGCAGAGCCCCTCTCCGATACGGCAAAAATCCGGCTCCTTCTCCCACAAGGAAGGTGCTAGCCCTGAAAGCTCTTGCTGGTCTGCACCTTCCCTTGGCAGCCTATTCACAGCACAACAGCCCTGCGGATCTGTGCTTTCCCACAGACGATACAGCTCCTGCTTGTTTTTCTCTGCAGAGCCCTTCTCCGATATGGTAAAAATCCTGCTCCTTCTCCCACAAGGAAGGTGCTAAGCCTGAAAACTCTTGCTGGTCTGCACCTTCCCTTGGCAGCCTATTCACAGCAAAACAGCCCTGCGGATCTGTGCTTTCCCACAGACGCTACAGCTCATGATGCTTTCCGTCTGCAGAGCCCCTCTCCGATAAGGCAAAAATCCGGCTCCTTCTCCCACAAGGAAGGTGCTAGCCCTGAAAGCGCTTGCTGGTCTGCACCTTCCCTTGGCAGCCTATTCACAGCAAAACAGCCCTGCGGATCTGTGCTTTCCCACAGACGATACAGCTCATGATGCTTTTCCTGTGCAGAGCCCCTTTTCGAAAAGGGAAACGTCCGGCTCCTTCTCCCACAAGGAAGGTGCTAAGCCTGAAAGCTCTTGCTGGTCTGCACCTTCCCTTGGCAGCCTATTCACAGCACAACAGCCCTGCGGATCTGTGCTTTCCCACAGACGATACAGCTCATGATGCTTTTCCTGTGCATAGCCCCTTTTCGAAAAGGCAAAAATCCGGCTCCTTCTCCCACAAGGAAGGTGCTAGCCCTGAAAGCGCTTGCTGGTCTGCACCTTCCCTTGGCAGCCTATTCACAGCAAAACAGCCCTGCGGATCTGTGCTTTCCCACAGAAGATACAACTCATGCTGCTTTTCCTCTGCAGAGCCCCTCTCCGATAAGGCAAATATCCCGCTCCGTCTCCCACAAGGAAGGTGCTAAGCCTGAAAGCTCTTGCTGGTCTGCACCTTCCCTTGGCAGCCTATTCACAGCACAACAGCCCTGCGGATCTGTGCTTTCCCACAGACGATACAGCTCCTGCTTGTTTTTCTCTGCAGACCCCTTCTCCGATATGGCAAAAATCCTGCACCTTCTCCCACAAGGAAGGTGCTAAGCCTGAAAGCTCTTGCTGGTCTGCACCTTCCCTTGGCAGCCTATTCACAGCACAACAGCCCTGCGGATCTGTGCTTTCCCACAGACGATACAGCTCATGATGCTTTTCGTCTGCAGAGCCCCTTTCGGAAAAGGCAAAAATCCGGCTTCTTCTCCCACAAGGAAGGTACTAAGCCTGAAAGCTCTTGCTGGTCTGCACCTTCCCTTGGCAGCCTATTCACAGCACAACAGCCCTGCGGATCTGTGCTTTCCCAGAGACGATACAGCTCATGCTGCTTTTCCTGTGCAGAGCCCCTCTCCGATAAGGCAAAAATCCGGCTCCTTCTCCCACAAGGAAGGTGCTAGCCCTGAAAGCGCTTGCTGGTCTGCACCTTCCCTTGGCAGCCTATTCACAGCAAAACAGCCCTGCGGATCTGTGCTTTCCCACAGATGATACAGCTCCTGCTTGTTTTTCTCTGCAGAGCCCTTCTCCGATATGGTAAAAATCCGGCTCCTTCTCCCACAAGGAGAGGTGCTTAGCCTGAAAGCTCTTGCCTGTCTGCACCTTCCCTTGGCAGCCTATTCACAGCACAACAGCCCTGCGGATCTGTGCTTTCCCACAGAAGATACAGCTCATGCTGCTTTTCCTGTGCAGAGCCCCTCTCCGATAAGGCAAAAATCCGGCTCCTTCTCCCACAAGGAAGGTGCTAAGCCTGAAAGCTCTTGCTGGTCTGCACCTTCCCTTGGCAGCCTATTCACAGCACAACAGCCCTGCGGATCTGTGCTTTCCCACAGACGCTACAGCTCATGATGCTTTTCCTCTGCAGAGCCCCTTTCGGAAAAGGCAAAAATCCGGCTCCTTCTCCCACAAGGAAGGTGCTAGCCCTGAAAGCTCTTGCTGGTCTGCACCTTCCCCGTGCAGCCTATTCACAGCACAACAGCCCTGCGGATCTGTGCTTTCCCACAGAAGATACAGCTCATGCTGCTTTTCCTGTGCAGAGCCCCTCTCCGATAAGGCAAAAATCCTGCTCCTTCTCCCACAAGGATGGTACTAAGCCTGAAAACTCTTGCTGGTCTGCACCTTCCCTTGGCAGCCTATTCACAGCAAAACAGCCCTGCGGATCTGTGCTTTCCCACAGACGCTACAGCTCATGATGCTTTTCCTCTGCAGAGCCCCTCTCCGATAAGGCAAAAATCCGGCTACTTCTCCCACAAGGAAGGTGCTAGCCCTGAAAGCGCTTGCTGGTCTGCACCTTCCCTTGGCAGCCTATTCACAGCAAAACAGCCCTGCGGATCTGTGCTTTCCCACAGACGATACAGCTCATGATGCTTTTCCTGTGCAGAGCCCCTTTTCGAAAAGGGAAACGTCCGGCTCCTTCTCCCACAAGGAAGGTGCTAAGCCTGAAAACTCTTGCTGGTCTGCACCTTCCCTTGGCAGCCTATTCACAGCACAACAGCCCTGCGGATCTGTGCTTTCCCACGGACGATACAGCACATGCTGCTTTTCCTCTGCAGAGCCCCTCTACGATATGGCAAAAATCCGGCTCCTTCTCCCACAAGGAAGGTGCTAGCCCTGAAAGCGCTTGCTGGTCTGCACCTTCCCTTGGCAGCCTATTCACAGCACAACAGCCCTGCGGATCTGTGCTTTCCCACAGACGCTACAGCTCATGATGCTTTTCCTCTGCAGAGCCCCTTTCGGAAAAGGCAAAAATCCGGCTCCTTCTCCCACAAGGAAGGTGCTAGCCCTGAAAGCTCTTGCTGGTCTGCACCTTCCCTTGGCAGCCTATTCACAGCACAACAGCCCTGCGGATCTGTGCTTTCCCACAGACGATACAGCTCATGATGCTTTTCCTGTGCAGAGCCCCTTTTCGAAAAGGGAAACGTCCGGCTCCTCCCACAAGGAAGGTGCTAAGCCTGAAAGCTCTTGCTGGTCTGCACCTTCCCTTGGCAGCCTATTCACAGCACAACAGCCCTGCGGATCTGTGCTTTCCCAGAGACGATACAGCTCATGCTGCTTTTCCTCTGCAGAGCCCCTCTCCGATACGGCAAAAATCCGGCTCCTTCTCCCACAAGGAAGGTGCTAGCCCTGAAAGCTCTTGCTGGTCTGCACCTTCCCTTGGCAGCCTATTCACAGCACAACAGCCCTGCAGATCTGTGCTTTCCCACAGACGATACAGCTCCTGCTTGTTTTTCTCTGCAGAGCCCTTCTCCGATATGGCAAAAATCCGGCTCCGTCTCCCACAAGGAAGGTGCTAAGCCTGAAAGCTCTTGCTGGTCTGCACCTTCCCTTGGCAGCCTATTCACAGCAAAACAGCCCTGCGGATCTGTGCTTTCCCACGGAAGATACAGCTAATGATGCTTTTCCTCTGCAGAGCCCCTCTCCGATAAGGCAAAAATCCGGCTCCTTCTCCCACAAGGAAGGTGCTAGCCCTGAAAACTCTTGCTGGTCTGCACCTTCCCCGTGCAGCCTATCCACAGCACAACAGCCCTGCGGATCTGTACTTTCCCACAGACGATACAGCTCCTGCTTGTTTTTCTCTGCAGAGCCCTTCTCCGATATGGTAAAAATCCTGCTCCTTCTCCCACAAGGATGGTACTAAGCCTGAAAACTCTTGCTGGTCTGCACCTTCCCTTGGCAGCCTATTCACAGCACAACAGCCCTGCGGATCTGTGCTTTCCCACAGACGATACAGCTCATGATGCTTTTCCTCTGCAGAGCCCCTTTTCGAAAAGGGAAACGTCCGGCTCCTTCTCCCACAAGGAAGGTGCTAAGCCTGAAAGCTCTTGCCTGTCTGCACCTTCCCTTGGCAGCCTATTCACAGCAAAACAGCCCTGCGGATCTGTGCTTTCCCACAGACGATACAGCTCATGCTGCTTTTCCTCTGCAGAGCCCCTCTCCGATACGGCAAAAATCCGGCTCCTTCTCCCACAAGGAAGGTGCTAGCCCTGAAAGCTCTTGCTGGTCTGCACCTTCCCTTGGCAGCCTATTCACAGCACAACAGCCCTGCGGATCTGTGCTTTCCCACAGATGATACAGCTCCTGCTTGTTTTTCTCTGCAGAGCCCTTCTCCGATATGGTAAAAATCCGGCTCCTTCTCCCACAAGGAAGGTGCTAAGCCTGAAAACTCTTGCTGGTCTGCACCTTCCCTTGGCAGCCTATTCACAGCAAAACAGCCCTGCGGATCTGTGCTTTCCCACAGAAGATACAACTCATGCTGCTTTTCCTCTGCAGAGCCCCTCTCCGATAAGGCAAAAGTCCCGCTCCGTCTCCCACAAGGAAGGTGCTAAGCCTGAAAGCTCTTGCTGGTCTGCACCTTCCCTTGGCAGCCTATTCACAGCACAACAGCCCTGCGGATCTGTGCTTTCCCACAGACGATACAGCTCCTGCTTGTTTTTCTCTGCAGACCCCTTCTCCGATATGGCAAAAATCCTGCACCTTCTCCCACAAGGAAGGTGCTAAGCCTGAAAGCTCTTGCTGGTCTGCACCTTCCCTTGGCAGCCTATTCACAGCACAACAGCCCTGCGGATCTGTGCTTTCCCACAGACGATACAGCTCATGATGCTTTTCGTCTGCAGAGCCCCTTTCGGAAAAGGCAAAAATCCGGCTTCTTCTCCCACAAGGAAGGTACTAAGCCTGAAAGCTCTTGCTGGTCTGCACCTTCCCTTGGCAGCCTATTCACAGCACAACAGCCCTGCGGATCTGTGCTTTCCCAGAGACGATACAGCTCATGCTGCTTTTCCTGTGCAGAGCCCCTCTCCGATAAGGCAAAAATCCGGCTCCTTCTCCCACAAGGAAGGTGCTAGCCCTGAAAGCGCTTGCTGGTCTGCACCTTCCCTTGGCAGCCTATTCACAGCAAAACAGCCCTGCGGATCTGTGCTTTCCCACAGATGATACAGCTCCTGCTTGTTTTTCTCTGCAGAGCCCTTCTCCGATATGGTAAAAATCCGGCTCCTTCTCCCACAAGGAGAGGTGCTTAGCCTGAAAGCTCTTGCCTGTCTGCACCTTCCCTTGGCAGCCTATTCACAGCACAACAGCCCTGCGGATCTGTGCTTTCCCACAGACGATACAGCTCATGCTGCTTTTCCTGTGCAGAGCTCCTCTCCGATAAGGCAAAAATCCGGCTCCTTCTCCCACAAGGAAGGTGCTAGCCCTGAAAACTCTTGCTGGTCTGCACCTTCCCTTGGCAGCCTATTCACAGCACAACAGCCCTGCGGATCTGTGCTTTCCCACAGAAGATACAGCTCATGCTGCTTTTCCTGTGCAGAGCCCCTCTCCGATAAGGCAAAAATCCGGCTCCTTCTCCCACAAGGAAGGTGCTAAGCCTGAAAGCTCTTGCTGGTCTGCACCTTCCCTTGGCAGCCTATTCACAGCACAACAGCCCTGCGGATCTGTGCTTTCCCACAGACGCTACAGCTCATGATGCTTTTCCTCTGCAGAGCCCCTTTCGGAAAAGGCAAAAATCCGGCTCCTTCTCCCACAAGGAAGGTGCTAGCCCTGAAAGCTCTTGCTGGTCTGCACCTTCCCCGTGCAGCCTATTCACAGCACAACAGCCCTGCGGATCTGTGCTTTCCCACAGAAGATACAGCTCATGCTGCTTTTCCTGTGCAGAGCCCCTCTCCGATAAGGCAAAAATCCTGCTCCTTCTCCCACAAGGATGGTACTAAGCCTGAAAACTCTTGCTGGTCTGCACCTTCCCTTGGCAGCCTATTCACAGCACAACAGCCCTGCGGATCTGTGCTTTCCCACAGACGATACAGCTCATGCTGCTTTTCCTCTGCAGAGCCCCTTTTCGAAAAGGGAAACGTCCGGCTCCTTCTCCCACAAGGAAGGTGCTAAGCCTGAAAGCTCTTGCCTGTCTGCACCTTCCCTTGGCAGCCTATTCACAGCAAAACAGCCCTGCGGATCTGTGCTTTCCCACAGACGATACAGCTCATGCTGCTTTTCCTCTGCAGAGCCCCTCTCCGATACGGCAAAAATCCGGCTCCTTCTCCCACAAGGAAGGTGCTAGCCCTGAAAGCTCTTGCTGGTCTGCACCTTCCCTTGGCAGCCTATTCACAGCACAACAGCCCTGCGGATCTGTGCTTTCCCACAGATGATACAGCTCCTGCTTGTTTTTCTCTGCAGAGCCCTTCTCCGATATGGTAAAAATCCGGCTCCTTCTCCCACAAGGAAGGTGCTAAGCCTGAAAACTCTTGCTGGTCTGCACCTTCCCTTGGCAGCCTATTCACAGCAAAACAGCCCTGCGGATCTGTGCTTTCCCACAGAAGATACAACTCATGCTGCTTTTCCTCTGCAGAGCCCCTCTCCGATAAGGCAAAAATCCCGCTCCGTCTCCCACAAGGAAGGTGCTAAGCCTGAAAGCTCTTGCTGGTCTGCACCTTCCCTTGGCAGCCTATTCACAGCACAACAGCCCTGCGGATCTGTGCTTTCCCACAGACGATACAGCTCCTGCTTGTTTTTGTCTGCAGACCCCTTCTCCGATATGGCAAAAATCCTGCACCTTCTCCCACAAGGAAGGTGCTAAGCCTGAAAGCTCTTGCTGGTCTGCACCTTCCCTTGGCAGCCTATTCACAGCACAACAGCCCTGCGGATCTGTGCTTTCCCACAGACGATACAGCTCATGATGCTTTTCGTCTGCAGAGCCCCTTTCGGAAAAGGCAAAAATCCGGCTTCTTCTCCCACAAGGAAGGTACTAAGCCTGAAAGCTCTTGCTGGTCTGCACCTTCCCTTGGCAGCCTATTCACAGCACAACAGCCCTGCGGATCTGTTCTTTCCCAGAGACGATACAGCTCATGCTGCTTTTCCTCTGCAGAGCCCCTCTCCGATAAGGCAAAAATCCGGCTCCTTCTCCCACAAGGAAGGTGCTAGCCCTGAAAGCGCTTGCTGGTCTGCACCTTCCCTTGGCAGCCTATTCACAGCAAAACAGCCCTGCGGATCTGTGCTTTCCCACAGATGATACAGCTCCTGCTTGTTTTTCTCTGCAGAGCCCTTCTCCGATATGGTAAAAATCCGGCTCCTTCTCCCACAAGGAGAGGTGCTTAGCCTGAAAGCTCTTGCCTGTCTGCACCTTCCCTTGGCAGCCTATTCACAGCACAACAGCCCTGCGGATCTGTGCTTTCCCACAGACGATACAGCTCATGCTGCTTTTCCTGTGCAGAGCTCCTCTCCGATAAGGCAAAAATCCGGCTACTTCTCCCACAAGGAAGGTGCTAGCCCTGAAAACTCTTGCTGGTCTGCACCTTCCCTTGGCAGCCTATTCACAGCACAACAGCCCTGCGGATCTGTGCTTTCCCACAGAAGATACAGCTCATGCTGCTTTTCCTGTGCAGAGCCCCTCTCCGATAAGGCAAAAATCCGGCTCCTTCTCCCACAAGGAAGGTGCTAAGCCTGAAAGCTCTTGCTGGTCTGCACCTTCCCTTGGCAGCCTATTCACAGCACAACAGCCCTGCGGATCTGTGCTTTCCCACAGACGCTACAGCTCATGATGCTTTTCCTCTGCAGAGCCCCTTTCGGAAAAGGCAAAAATCCGGCTCCTTCTCCCACAAGGAAGGTGCTAGCCCTGAAAGCTCTTGCTGGTCTGCACCTTCCCTTGGCAGCCTATTCACAGCACAACAGCCCTGCGGATCTGTGCTTTCCCACAGATGATACAGCTCCTGCTTGTTTTTCTCTGCAGAGCCCTTCTCCGATATGGTAAAAATCCGGCTCCTTCTCCCACAAGGAAGGTGCTAAGCCTGAAAACTCTTGCTGGTCTGCACCTTCCCTTGGCAGCCTATTCACAGCAAAACAGCCCTGCGGATCTGTGCTTTCCCACAGAAGATACAACTCATGCTGCTTTTCCTCTGCAGAGCCCCTCTCCGATAAGGCAAAAATCCCGCTCCGTCTCCCACAAGGAAGGTGCTAAGCCTGAAAGCTCTTGCTGGTCTGCACCTTCCCTTGGCAGCCTATTCACAGCACAACAGCCCTGCGGATCTGTGCTTTCCCACAGACGATACAGCTCCTGCTTGTTTTTCTCTGCAGAGCCCTTCTCCGATATGGCAAAAATCCTGCACCTTCTCCCACAAGGAAGGTGCTAAGCCTGAAAGCTCTTGCTGGTCTGCACCTTCCCTTGGCAGCCTATTCACAGCACAACAGCCCTGCGGATCTGTGCTTTCCCACAGACGATACAGCTCATGATGCTTTTCGTCTGCAGAGCCCCTTTCGGAAAAGGCAAAAATCCGGCTCCTTCTCCCACAAGGAAGGTGCTAAGCCTGAAAGCTCTTGCTGGTCTGCACCTTCCCTTGGCAGCCTATTCACAGCACAACAGCCCTGCGGATCTGTGCTTTCCCACAGACGATACAGCTCCTGCTTCTTTTTCTCTGCAGAGCCCTTCTCCGATATGGTAAAAATCCGGCTCCTTCTCCCACAAGGATCGTACTAAGCCTGAAAACTCTTGCTGGTCTGCACCTTCCCTTGGCAGCCTATTCACAGCACAACAGCCCTGCGGATCTGTGCTTTCCCACAGACGATACAGCTCATGCTGCTTTTCCTGTGCAGAGCCCCTTTTCGAAAAGGGAAACGTCCGGCTCCTTCTCCCACAAGGAAGGTGCTAAGCCTGAAAGCTCTTGCCTGTCTGCACCTTCCCTTGGCAGCCTATTCACAGCACAACAGCCCTGCGGATCTGTGCTTTCCCACAGACGATACAGCTCATGCTGCTTTTCCTCTGCAGAGCCCCTCTACGATATGGCAAAAATCCGGCTCCTTCTCCCACAAGGAAGGTGCTAGCCCTGAAAGCTCTTGCTGGTCTGCACCTTCCCTTGGCAGCCTATTCACAGCACAACAGCCCTGCGGATCTGTGCTTTCCCACAGACGATACAGCTCCTGCTTGTTTTTCTCTGCAGAGCCCTTCTCCGATATGGTAAAAATCCGGCTCCTTCTCCCACAAGGAAGGTGCTAGCCCTGAAAACTCTTGCTGGTCTGCACCTTCCCTTGGCAGCCTATTCACAGCAAAACAGCCCTGCGGATCTGTGCTTTCCCACAGACGATACAGCTCCTGCTTGTTTTTCTCTGCAGAGCCCTTCTCCGATATGGCAAAAATCCGGCTCCTTCTCCCACAAGGAAGGTGCTAGCCCTGAAAACTCTTGCTGGTCTGCACCTTCCCTTGGCAGCCTATTCACAGCACAACAGCCCTGCGGATCTGTGCTTTCCCACAGAAGATACAGCTCATGCTGCTTTTCCTGTGCAGAGCCCCTCTCCGATAAGGCAAAAATCCGGCTACTTCTCCCACAAGGAAGGTGCTAGCCCTGAAAGCTCTTGCTGGTCTGCACCTTCCCTTGGCAGCCTATTCACAGCACAACAGCCCTGCTGATCTGTGCTTTCCCACAGACGATACAGCTCATGATGCTTTTCCTGTGCAGAGCCCCTTTTCGAAAAGGGAAACGTCCGGCTCCTTCTCCCACAAGGATGGTACTAAGCCTGAAAAGTCTTGCTGGTCTGCACCTTCCCTTGGCAGCCTATTCACAGCACAACAGCCCTGCGGATCTGTGCTTTCCCACAGACGCTACAGCTCATGCTGCTTTTCCTCTGCAGAGCCCCTCTCCGATAAGGCAAAAATCCTGCTCCTTCTCCCACAAGGAAGATGCTAGCCCTGAAAGCGCTTGCTGGTCTGCACCTTCCCTTGGCAGCCTATTCACAGCACAACAGCCCTGCGGATCTGTGCTTTCCCACAGACGATACAGCTCATGATGCTTTTCCTCTGCAGAGCCCCTTTTCGAAAAGGCAAAAATCCGGCTCCTTCTCCCACAAGGAAGGTGCTAAGCCTGAAAGCTCTTGCTGGTCTGCACCTTCCCTTGGCAGCCTATTCACAGCACAACAGCCCTGCGGATCTGTGCTTTCCCACAGACGATACAGCTCATGCTGCTTTTCCTCTGCAGAGCCCCTCTACGATATGGCAAAAATCCGGCTCCTTCTCCCACAAGGAAGGTGCTAGCCCTGAAAGTGCTTGCTGGTCTGCACCTTCCCTTGGCAGCCTATTCACAGCACAACAGCCCTGCGGATCTGTGCTTTCCCACAGACGATACAGCTCCTGCTTGTTTTTCTCTGCAGAGCCCCTCTACGATATGGTAAAAATCCGGCTCCTTCTCCCACAAGGAAGGTGCTAGCCCTGAAAACTCTTGCTGGTCTGCACCTTCCCTTGGCAGCCTATTCACAGCAAAACAGCCCTGCGGATCTGTGCTTTCCCACAGACGCTACAGCTCCTGCTTGTTTTTCTCTGCAGAGCCCTTCTCCGATATGGCAAAAATCCGGCTCCTTCTCCCACAAGGAAGGTGCTAGCCCTGAAAACTCTTGCTGGTCTGCACCTTCCCCGTGCAGCCTATTCACAGCACAACAGCCCTGCGGATCTGTGCTTTCCCACAGAAGATACAGCTCATGCTGCTTTTCCTGTGCAGAGCCCCTCTCCGATAAGGCAAAAATCCGGCTACTTCTCCCACAAGGAAGGTGCTAGCCCTGAAAGCGCTTGCTGGTCTGCACCTTCCCTTGGCAGCCTATTCACAGCACAACAGCCCTGCGGATCTGTGCTTTCCCACAGAAGATACAGCTCATGCTGCTTTTCCTCTGCAGAGCCCCTTTCGGAAAAGG
Organism: Necrosyrtes monachus; assembly: GCA_037953605.1. Lineage (NCBI taxonomy): Eukaryota > Metazoa > Chordata > Aves > Accipitriformes > Accipitridae > Necrosyrtes > Necrosyrtes monachus. Next base: position 48,859 of record JAZGTQ010000404.1, read on the forward strand.
CAAAAATCCGGCTCCTTCTCCCACAAGGAAGGTGCTAGCCCTGAAAGCTGTTGCTGGTCTGCACCTTCCCCGTGCAGCCTATTCACAGCACAACAGCCCTGCGGATCTGTGCTTTCCCACAGACGATACAGCTCATGCTGCTTTTCCTGTGCAGAGCCCCTCTCCGATAAGGCAAAAATCCTGCTCCTTCTCCCACAAGGATGGTACTAAGCCTGAAAACTCTTGCTGGTCTGCACCTTCCCTTGGCAGCCTATTCACAGCAAAACAGCCCTGCTGATCTGTGCTTTCCCACAGAAGATACAGCTCATGCTGCTTTTCCTCTGCAGAGCCCTTCTCCGATATGGTAAAAATCCTGCTCCTTCTCCCACAAGGATGGTACTAAGCCTGAAAGCTCTTGCTGGTCTGCACCTTCCCTTGGCAGCCTATTCACAGCACAACAGCCCTGCGGATCTGTGCTTTCCCACAGACGCTACAGCTCATGATGCTTTTCGTCTGCAGAGCCCCTTTCGGAAAAGGCAAAAATCCGGCTTCTTCTCCCACAAGGAAGGTGCTAAGCCTGAAAGCTCTTGCTGGTCTGCACCTTCCCTTGGCAGCCTATTCACAGCACAACAGCCCTGCTGATCTGTGCTTTCCCACAGACGATACAGCTCCTGCTTGTTTTTCTCTGCAGAGCCCTTCTCCGATATGGTAAAAATCCGGCTCCTTCTCCCACAAGGATCGTACTAAGCCTGAAAACTCTTGCTGGTCTGCACCTTCCCTTGGCAGCCTATTCACAGCAAAACAGCCCTGCGGATCTGTGCTTTCCCACAGACGCTACAGCTCATGCTGCTTTTCCTCTGCAGAGCCCCTCTCCGATAAGGCAAAAATCCTGCTCCTTCTCCCACAAGGATGGTACTAAGCCTGAAAACTCTTGCTGGTCTGCACCTTCCCTTGGCAGCCTATTCACAGCAAAACAGCCCTGCTGATCTGTGCTTTCCCACAGAAGATACAGCTCATGCTGCTTTTCCTCTGCAGAGCCCTTCTCCGATATGGTAAAAATCCTGCTCCTTCTCCCACAAGGATGGTACTAAGCCTGAAAACTCTTGCTGGTCTGCACCTTCCCTTGGCAGCCTATTCACAGCAAAACAGCCCTGCGGATCTGTGCTTTCCCACAGACGCTACAGCTCATGCTGCTTTTCCTCTGCAGAGCCCCTCTCCGATAAGGCAAAAATCCGGCTCCTTCTCCCACAAGGAAGGTGCTAGCCCTGAAAGCGCTTGCTGGTCTGCACCTTCCCTTGGCAGCCTATTCACAGCACAACAGCCCTGCGGATCTGTGCTTTCCCACAGACGATACAGCTCATGATGCTTTTCCTGTGCAGAGCCCCTTTTCGAAAAGGGAAACGTCCGGCTCCTTCTCCCACAAAGAAGGTGCTAGCCCTGAAAGCTCTTGCTGGTCTGCACCTTCCCTTGGCAGCCTATTCACAGCACAACAGCCCTGCTGATCTGTGCTTTCCCACAGACGATACAGCTCCTGCTTGTTTTTCTCTGCAGAGCCCTTCTCCGATATGGTAAAAATCCTGCTCCTTCTCCCACAAGGATGGTACTAAGCCTGAAAACTCTTGCTGGTCTGCACCTTCCCTTGGCAGCCTATTCACAGCAAAACAGCCCTGCGGATCTGTGCTTTCCCACAGACGCTACAGCTCATGATGCTTTTCCTCTGCAGAGCCCCTTTTCGAAAAGGGAAACGTCCGGCTCCTTCTCCCACAAGGAAGGTGCTAAGCCTGAAAACTCTTGCTGGTCTGCACCTTCCCTTGGCAGCCTATTCACAGCACAACAGCCCTGCGGATCTGTGCTTTCCCACAGACGATACAGCTCATGCTGCTTTTCCTCTGCAGAGCCCCTCTACGATATGGCAAAAATCCGGCTCCCTCTCCCACAAGGAAGGTGCTAGCCCTGAAAGCGCTTGCTGGTCTGCACCTTCCCTTGGCAGCCTATTCACAGCACAACAGCCCTGCGGATCTGTGCTTTCCCACAGACGATACAGCTCCTGCTTGTTTTTCTCTGCAGAGCCCTTCTCCGATATGGTAAAAATCCGGCTCCTTCTCCCACAAGGAAGGTGCTAAGCCTGAAAACTCTTGCTGGTCTGCACCTTCCCTTGGCAGCCTATTCACAGCAAAACAGCCCTGCGGATCTGTGCTTTCCCACAGACGATACAGCTCATGATGCTTTTCCTCTGCAGAGCCCCTTTCGGAAAAGGCAAAAATCCGGCTCCTTCTCCCACAAGGAAGGTGCTAGCCCTGAAAGCTCTTGCTGGTCTGCACCTTCCCTTGGCAGCCTATTCACAGCACAACAGCCCTGCGGATCTGTGCTTTCCCACAGACGATACAGCTCATGATGCTTTTCCTGTGCAGAGCCCCTTTTCGAAAAGGGAAACGTCCGGCTCCTTCTCCCACAAGGAAGGTGCTAAGCCTGAAAGCTCTTGCTGGTCTGCACCTTCCCTTGGCAGCCTATTCACAGCACAACAGCCCTGCGGATCTGTGCTTTCCCAGAGACGATACAGCTCATGCTGCTTTTCCTCTGCAGAGCCCCTCTCCGATACGGCAAAAATCCGGCTCCTTCTCCCACAAGGAAGGTGCTAGCCCTGAAAGCTCTTGCTGGTCTGCACCTTCCCTTGGCAGCCTATTCACAGCACAACAGCCCTGCAGATCTGTGCTTTCCCACAGACGATACAGCTCCTGCTTGTTTTTCTCTGCAGAGCCCTTCTCCGATATGGCAAAAATCCGGCTCCGTCTCCCACAAGGAAGGTGCTAAGCCTGAAAGCTCTTGCTGGTCTGCACCTTCCCTTGGCAGCCTATTCACAGCAAAACAGCCCTGCGGATCTGTGCTTTCCCACGGAAGATACAGCTCATGCTGCTTTTCCTCTGCAGAGCCCCTCTCCGATAAGGCAAAAATCCGGCTCCTTCTCCCACAAGGAAGGTGCTAGCCCTGAAAACTCTTGCTGGTCTGCACCTTCCCCGTGCAGCCTATTCACAGCACAACAGCCCTGCGGATCTGTACTTTCCCACAGACGATACAGCTCCTGCTTGTTTTTCTCTGCAGAGCCCTTCTCCGATATGGTAAAAATCCTGCTCCTTCTCCCACAAGGATGGTACTAAGCCTGAAAACTCTTGCTGGTCTGCACCTTCCCTTGGCAGCCTATTCACAGCACAACAGCCCTGCGGATCTGTGCTTTCCCACAGACGATACAGCTCATGCTGCTTTTCCTCTGCAGAGCCCCTCTCCGATACGGCAAAAATCCGGCTCCTTCTCCCACAAGGAAGGTGCTAGCCCTGAAAGCTCTTGCTGGTCTGCACCTTCCCTTGGCAGCCTATTCACAGCACAACAGCCCTGCGGATCTGTGCTTTCCCACAGACGATACAGCTCCTGCTTGTTTTTCTCTGCAGAGCCCTTCTCCGATATGGTAAAAATCCTGCTCCTTCTCCCACAAGGAAGGTGCTAAGCCTGAAAACTCTTGCTGGTCTGCACCTTCCCTTGGCAGCCTATTCACAGCAAAACAGCCCTGCGGATCTGTGCTTTCCCACAGACGCTACAGCTCATGATGCTTTCCGTCTGCAGAGCCCCTCTCCGATAAGGCAAAAATCCGGCTCCTTCTCCCACAAGGAAGGTGCTAGCCCTGAAAGCGCTTGCTGGTCTGCACCTTCCCTTGGCAGCCTATTCACAGCACAACAGCCCTGCGGATCTGTGCTTTCCCACAGACGATACAGCTCATGATGCTTTTCCTGTGCAGAGCCCCTTTTCGAAAAGGGAAACGTCCGGCTCCTTCTCCCACAAGGAAGGTGCTAAGCCTGAAAGCTCTTGCTGGTCTGCACCTTCCCTTGGCAGCCTATTCACAGCACAACAGCCCTGCGGATCTGTGCTTTCCCACAGACGATACAGCTCATGATGCTTTTCCTGTGCATAGCCCCTTTTCGAAAAGGCAAAAATCCGGCTCCTTCTCCCACAAGGAAGGTGCTAGCCCTGAAAGCGCTTGCTGGTCTGCACCTTCCCTTGGCAGCCTATTCACAGCAAAACAGCCCTGCGGATCTGTGCTTTCCCACAGAAGATACAACTCATGATGCTTTTCCTCTGCAGAGCCCCTCTCCGATAAGGCAAATATCCCGCTCCGTCTCCCACAAGGAAGGTGCTAAGCCTGAAAGCTCTTGCTGGTCTGCACCTTCCCTTGGCAGCCTATTCACAGCACAACAGCCCTGCGGATCTGTGCTTTCCCACAGACGATACAGCTCCTGCTTGTTTTTCTCTGCAGACCCCTTCTCCGATATGGCAAAAATCCTGCACCTTCTCCCACAAGGAAGGTGCTAAGCCTGAAAGCTCTTGCTGGTCTGCACCTTCCCTTGGCAGCCTATTCACAGCACAACAGCCCTGCGGATCTGTGCTTTCCCACAGACGCTACAGCTCATGATGCTTTTCCTCTGCAGAGCCCCTTTCGGAAAAGGCAAAAATCCGGCTCCTTCTCCCACAAGGAAGGTGCTAGCCCTGAAAGCTCTTGCTGGTCTGCACCTTCCCCGTGCAGCCTATTCACAGCACAACAGCCCTGCGGATCTGTGCTTTCCCACAGAAGATACAGCTCATGCTGCTTTTCCTGTGCAGAGCCCCTCTCCGATAAGGCAAAAATCCTGCTCCTTCTCCCACAAGGATGGTACTAAGCCTGAAAACTCTTGCTGGTCTGCACCTTCCCTTGGCAGCCTATTCACAGCAAAACAGCCCTGCGGATCTGTGCTTTCCCACAGACGCTACAGCTCATGATGCTTTTCCTCTGCAGAGCCCCTCTCCGATAAGGCAAAAATCCGGCTACTTCTCCCACAAGGAAGGTGCTAGCCCTGAAAGCGCTTGCTGGTCTGCACCTTCCCTTGGCAGCCTATTCACAGCAAAACAGCCCTGCGGATCTGTGCTTTCCCACAGACGATACAGCTCATGATGCTTTTCCTGTGCAGAGCCCCTTTTCGAAAAGGGAAACGTCCGGCTCCTTCTCCCACAAGGAAGGTGCTAAGCCTGAAAACTCTTGCTGGTCTGCACCTTCCCTTGGCAGCCTATTCACAGCACAACAGCCCTGCGGATCTGTGCTTTCCCACGGACGATACAGCACATGCTGCTTTTCCTCTGCAGAGCCCCTCTCCGATAAGGCAAAAATCCGGCTCCTTCTCCCACAAGGAAGGTGCTAGCCCTGAAAGCGCTTGCTGGTCTGCACCTTCCCTTGGCAGCCTATTCACAGCACAACAGCCCTGCGGATCTGTGCTTTCCCACGGAAGATACAGCTAATGATGCTTTTCCTCTGCAGAGCCCCTCTCCGATAAGGCAAAAATCCGGCTCCTTCTCCCACAAGGAAGGTGCTAGCCCTGAAAACTCTTGCTGGTCTGCACCTTCCCCGTGCAGCCTATCCACAGCACAACAGCCCTGCGGATCTGTACTTTCCCACAGACGATACAGCTCCTGCTTGTTTTTCTCTGCAGAGCCCTTCTCCGATATGGTAAAAATCCTGCTCCTTCTCCCACAAGGATGGTACTAAGCCTGAAAACTCTTGCTGGTCTGCACCTTCCCTTGGCAGCCTATTCACAGCACAACAGCCCTGCGGATCTGTGCTTTCCCACAGACGATACAGCTCATGATGCTTTTCCTCTGCAGAGCCCCTTTTCGAAAAGGGAAACGTCCGGCTCCTTCTCCCACAAGGAAGGTGCTAAGCCTGAAAGCTCTTGCCTGTCTGCACCTTCCCTTGGCAGCCTATTCACAGCAAAACAGCCCTGCGGATCTGTGCTTTCCCACAGACGATACAGCTCATGCTGCTTTTCCTCTGCAGAGCCCCTCTCCGATACGGCAAAAATCCGGCTCCTTCTCCCACAAGGAAGGTGCTAGCCCTGAAAGCTCTTGCTGGTCTGCACCTTCCCTTGGCAGCCTATTCACAGCACAACAGCCCTGCGGATCTGTGCTTTCCCACAGAAGATACAGCTCATGCTGCTTTTCCTGTGCAGAGCCCCTCTCCGATAAGGCAAAAATCCTGCTCCTTCTCCCACAAGGATGGTACTAAGCCTGAAAACTCTTGCTGGTCTGCACCTTCCCTTGGCAGCCTATTCACAGCAAAACAGCCCTGCTGATCTGTGCTTTCCCACAGAAGATACAGCTCATGCTGCTTTTCCTCTGCAGAGCCCTTCTCCGATATGGTAAAAATCCTGCTCCTTCTCCCACAAGGATGGTACTAAGCCTGAAAGCTCTTGCTGGTCTGCACCTTCCCTTGGCAGCCTATTCACAGCACAACAGCCCTGCGGATCTGTGCTTTCCCACAGACGCTACAGCTCATGATGCTTTTCGTCTGCAGAGCCCCTTTCGGAAAAGGCAAAAATCCGGCTTCTTCTCCCACAAGGAAGGTGCTAAGCCTGAAAGCTCTTGCTGGTCTGCACCTTCCCTTGGCAGCCTATTCACAGCACAACAGCCCTGCTGATCTGTGCTTTCCCACAGACGATACAGCTCCTGCTTGTTTTTCTCTGCAGAGCCCTTCTCCGATATGGTAAAAATCCGGCTCCTTCTCCCACAAGGATCGTACTAAGCCTGAAAACTCTTGCTGGTCTGCACCTTCCCTTGGCAGCCTATTCACAGCAAAACAGCCCTGCGGATCTGTGCTTTCCCACAGACGCTACAGCTCATGCTGCTTTTCCTCTGCAGAGCCCCTCTCCGATAAGGCAAAAATCCTGCTCCTTCTCCCACAAGGATGGTACTAAGCCTGAAAACTCTTGCTGGTCTGCACCTTCCCTTGGCAGCCTATTCACAGCAAAACAGCCCTGCTGATCTGTGCTTTCCCACAGAAGATACAGCTCATGCTGCTTTTCCTCTGCAGAGCCCTTCTCCGATATGGTAAAAATCCTGCTCCTTCTCCCACAAGGATGGTACTAAGCCTGAAAACTCTTGCTGGTCTGCACCTTCCCTTGGCAGCCTATTCACAGCAAAACAGCCCTGCGGATCTGTGCTTTCCCACAGACGCTACAGCTCATGCTGCTTTTCCTCTGCAGAGCCCCTCTCCGATAAGGCAAAAATCCGGCTCCTTCTCCCACAAGGAAGGTGCTAGCCCTGAAAGCGCTTGCTGGTCTGCACCTTCCCTTGGCAGCCTATTCACAGCACAACAGCCCTGCGGATCTGTGCTTTCCCACAGACGATACAGCTCATGATGCTTTTCCTGTGCAGAGCCCCTTTTCGAAAAGGGAAACGTCCGGCTCCTTCTCCCACAAGGAAGGTGCTAGCCCTGAAAGCTCTTGCTGGTCTGCACCTTCCCTTGGCAGCCTATTCACAGCACAACAGCCCTGCTGATCTGTGCTTTCCCACAGACGATACAGCTCCTGCTTGTTTTTCTCTGCAGAGCCCTTCTCCGATATGGTAAAAATCCTGCTCCTTCTCCCACAAGGATGGTACTAAGCCTGAAAACTCTTGCTGGTCTGCACCTTCCCTTGGCAGCCTATTCACAGCAAAACAGCCCTGCGGATCTGTGCTTTCCCACAGACGCTACAGCTCATGATGCTTTTCCTCTGCAGAGCCCCTTTTCGAAAAGGGAAACGTCCGGCTCCTTCTCCCACAAGGAAGGTGCTAAGCCTGAAAACTCTTGCTGGTCTGCACCTTCCCTTGGCAGCCTATTCACAGCACAACAGCCCTGCGGATCTGTGCTTTCCCACAGACGATACAGCTCATGCTGCTTTTCCTCTGCAGAGCCCCTCTACGATATGGCAAAAATCCGGCTCCCTCTCCCACAAGGAAGGTGCTAGCCCTGAAAGCGCTTGCTGGTCTGCACCTTCCCTTGGCAGCCTATTCACAGCACAACAGCCCTGCGGATCTGTGCTTTCCCACAGACGATACAGCTCCTGCTTGTTTTTCTCTGCAGAGCCCTTCTCCGATATGGTAAAAATCCGGCTCCTTCTCCCACAAGGAAGGTGCTAAGCCTGAAAACTCTTGCTGGTCTGCACCTTCCCTTGGCAGCCTATTCACAGCAAAACAGCCCTGCGGATCTGTGCTTTCCCACAGACGATACAGCTCATGATGCTTTTCCTCTGCAGAGCCCCTTTCGGAAAAGGCAAAAATCCGGCTCCTTCTCCCACAAGGAAGGTGCTAGCCCTGAAAGCTCTTGCTGGTCTGCACCTTCCCTTGGCAGCCTATTCACAGCACAACAGCCCTGCGGATCTGTGCTTTCCCACAGACGATACAGCTCATGATGCTTTTCCTGTGCAGAGCCCCTTTTCGAAAAGGGAAACGTCCGGCTCCTTCTCCCACAAGGAAGGTGCTAAGCCTGAAAGCTCTTGCTGGTCTGCACCTTCCCTTGGCAGCCTATTCACAGCACAACAGCCCTGCGGATCTGTGCTTTCCCAGAGACGATACAGCTCATGCTGCTTTTCCTCTGCAGAGCCCCTCTCCGATACGGCAAAAATCCGGCTCCTTCTCCCACAAGGAAGGTGCTAGCCCTGAAAGCTCTTGCTGGTCTGCACCTTCCCTTGGCAGCCTATTCACAGCACAACAGCCCTGCAGATCTGTGCTTTCCCACAGACGATACAGCTCCTGCTTGTTTTTCTCTGCAGAGCCCTTCTCCGATATGGCAAAAATCCGGCTCCGTCTCCCACAAGGAAGGTGCTAAGCCTGAAAGCTCTTGCTGGTCTGCACCTTCCCTTGGCAGCCTATTCACAGCAAAACAGCCCTGCGGATCTGTGCTTTCCCACGGAAGATACAGCTCATGCTGCTTTTCCTCTGCAGAGCCCCTCTCCGATAAGGCAAAAATCCGGCTCCTTCTCCCACAAGGAAGGTGCTAGCCCTGAAAACTCTTGCTGGTCTGCACCTTCCCCGTGCAGCCTATTCACAGCACAACAGCCCTGCGGATCTGTACTTTCCCACAGACGATACAGCTCCTGCTTGTTTTTCTCTGCAGAGCCCTTCTCCGATATGGTAAAAATCCTGCTCCTTCTCCCACAAGGATGGTACTAAGCCTGAAAACTCTTGCTGGTCTGCACCTTCCCTTGGCAGCCTATTCACAGCACAACAGCCCTGCGGATCTGTGCTTTCCCACAGACGATACAGCTCATGCTGCTTTTCCTCTGCAGAGCCCCTCTCCGATACGGCAAAAATCCGGCTCCTTCTCCCACAAGGAAGGTGCTAGCCCTGAAAGCTCTTGCTGGTCTGCACCTTCCCTTGGCAGCCTATTCACAGCACAACAGCCCTGCGGATCTGTGCTTTCCCACAGACGATACAGCTCCTGCTTGTTTTTCTCTGCAGAGCCCTTCTCCGATATGGTAAAAATCCTGCTCCTTCTCCCACAAGGAAGGTGCTAAGCCTGAAAACTCTTGCTGGTCTGCACCTTCCCTTGGCAGCCTATTCACAGCAAAACAGCCCTGCGGATCTGTGCTTTCCCACAGACGCTACAGCTCATGATGCTTTCCGTCTGCAGAGCCCCTCTCCGATAAGGCAAAAATCCGGCTCCTTCTCCCACAAGGAAGGTGCTAGCCCTGAAAGCGCTTGCTGGTCTGCACCTTCCCTTGGCAGCCTATTCACAGCACAACAGCCCTGCGGATCTGTGCTTTCCCACAGACGATACAGCTCATGCTGCTTTTCCTGTGCAGAGCCCCTTTTCGAAAAGGGAAACGTCCGGCTCCTTCTCCCACAAGGAAGGTGCTAAGCCTGAAAGCTCTTGCTGGTCTGCACGTTCCCTTGGCAGCCTATTCACAGCACAACAGCCCTGCGGATCTGTGCTTTCCCACAGACGATACAGCTCATGATGCTTTTCCTGTGCATAGCCCCTTTTCGAAAAGGCAAAAATCCGGCTCCTTCTCCCACAAGGAAGGTGCTAGCCCTGAAAGCGCTTGCTGGTCTGCACCTTCCCTTGGCAGCCTATTCACAGCACAACAGCCCTGCGGATCTGTGCTTTCCCACAGACGATACAGCTCATGCTGCTTTTCCTCTGCAGAGCCCCTCTCCGATACGGCAAAAATCCGGCTCCTTCTCCCACAAGGAAGGTGCTAGCCCTGAAAGCTCTTGCTGGTCTGCACCTTCCCTTGGCAGCCTATTCACAGCACAACAGCCCTGCGGATCTGTGCTTTCCCACAGACGATACAGCTCCTGCTTGTTTTTCTCTGCAGAGCCCTTCTCCGATATGGTAAAAATCCTGCTCCTTCTCCCACAAGGAAGGTGCTAAGCCTGAAAACTCTTGCTGGTCTGCACCTTCCCTTGGCAGCCTATTCACAGCAAAACAGCCCTGCGGATCTGTGCTTTCCCACAGACGCTACAGCTCATGATGCTTTCCGTCTGCAGAGCCCCTCTCCGATAAGGCAAAAATCCGGCTCCTTCTCCCACAAGGAAGGTGCTAGCCCTGAAAGCGCTTGCTGGTCTGCACCTTCCCTTGGCAGCCTATTCACAGCAAAACAGCCCTGCGGATCTGTGCTTTCCCACAGACGATACAGCTCATGATGCTTTTCCTGTGCAGAGCCCCTTTTCGAAAAGGGAAACGTCCGGCTCCTTCTCCCACAAGGAAGGTGCTAAGCCTGAAAGCTCTTGCTGGTCTGCACCTTCCCTTGGCAGCCTATTCACAGCACAACAGCCCTGCGGATCTGTGCTTTCCCACAGACGATACAGCTCATGATGCTTTTCCTGTGCATAGCCCCTTTTCGAAAAGGCAAAAATCCGGCTCCTTCTCCCACAAGGAAGGTGCTAGCCCTGAAAGCGCTTGCTGGTCTGCACCTTCCCTTGGCAGCCTATTCACAGCAAAACAGCCCTGCGGATCTGTGCTTTCCCACAGAAGATACAACTCATGCTGCTTTTCCTCTGCAGAGCCCCTCTCCGATAAGGCAAATATCCCGCTCCGTCTCCCACAAGGAAGGTGCTAAGCCTGAAAGCTCTTGCTGGTCTGCACCTTCCCTTGGCAGCCTATTCACAGCACAACAGCCCTGCGGATCTGTGCTTTCCCACAGACGATACAGCTCCTGCTTGTTTTTCTCTGCAGACCCCTTCTCCGATATGGCAAAAATCCTGCACCTTCTCCCACAAGGAAGGTGCTAAGCCTGAAAGCTCTTGCTGGTCTGCACCTTCCCTTGGCAGCCTATTCACAGCACAACAGCCCTGCGGATCTGTGCTTTCCCACAGACGATACAGCTCATGATGCTTTTCGTCTGCAGAGCCCCTTTCGGAAAAGGCAAAAATCCGGCTTCTTCTCCCACAAGGAAGGTACTAAGCCTGAAAGCTCTTGCTGGTCTGCACCTTCCCTTGGCAGCCTATTCACAGCACAACAGCCCTGCGGATCTGTGCTTTCCCAGAGACGATACAGCTCATGCTGCTTTTCCTGTGCAGAGCCCCTCTCCGATAAGGCAAAAATCCGGCTCCTTCTCCCACAAGGAAGGTGCTAGCCCTGAAAGCGCTTGCTGGTCTGCACCTTCCCTTGGCAGCCTATTCACAGCAAAACAGCCCTGCGGATCTGTGCTTTCCCACAGATGATACAGCTCCTGCTTGTTTTTCTCTGCAGAGCCCTTCTCCGATATGGTAAAAATCCGGCTCCTTCTCCCACAAGGAGAGGTGCTTAGCCTGAAAGCTCTTGCCTGTCTGCACCTTCCCTTGGCAGCCTATTCACAGCACAACAGCCCTGCGGATCTGTGCTTTCCCACAGAAGATACAGCTCATGCTGCTTTTCCTGTGCAGAGCCCCTCTCCGATAAGGCAAAAATCCGGCTCCTTCTCCCACAAGGAAGGTGCTAAGCCTGAAAGCTCTTGCTGGTCTGCACCTTCCCTTGGCAGCCTATTCACAGCACAACAGCCCTGCGGATCTGTGCTTTCCCACAGACGATACAGCTCATGATGCTTTTCCTCTGCAGAGCCCCTTTCGGAAAAGGCAAAAATCCGGCTCCTTCTCCCACAAGGAAGGTGCTAGCCCTGAAAGCTCTTGCTGGTCTGCACCTTCCCCGTGCAGCCTATTCACAGCACAACAGCCCTGCGGATCTGTGCTTTCCCACAGAAGATACAGCTCATGCTGCTTTTCCTGTGCAGAGCCCCTCTCCGATAAGGCAAAAATCCTGCTCCTTCTCCCACAAGGATGGTACTAAGCCTGAAAACTCTTGCTGGTCTGCACCTTCCCTTGGCAGCCTATTCACAGCAAAACAGCCCTGCAGATCTGTGCTTTCCCACAGACGCTACAGCTCATGATGCTTTTCCTCTGCAGAGCCCCTCTCCGATAAGGCAAAAATCCGGCTACTTCTCCCACAAGGAAGGTGCTAGCCCTGAAAGCGCTTGCTGGTCTGCACCTTCCCTTGGCAGCCTATTCACAGCAAAACAGCCCTGCGGATCTGTGCTTTCCCACAGACGATACAGCTCATGATGCTTTTCCTGTGCAGAGCCCCTTTTCGAAAAGGGAAACGTCCGGCTCCTTCTCCCACAAGGAAGGTGCTAAGCCTGAAAACTCTTGCTGGTCTGCACCTTCCCTTGGCAGCCTATTCACAGCACAACAGCCCTGCGGATCTGTGCTTTCCCACGGACGATACAGCACATGCTGCTTTTCCTCTGCAGAGCCCCTCTACGATATGGCAAAAATCCGGCTCCTTCTCCCACAAGGAAGGTGCTAGCCCTGAAAGCGCTTGCTGGTCTGCACCTTCCCTTGGCAGCCTATTCACAGCACAACAGCCCTGCGGATCTGTGCTTTCCCACAGACGCTACAGCTCATGATGCTTTTCCTCTGCAGAGCCCCTTTCGGAAAAGGCAAAAATCCGGCTCCTTCTCCCACAAGGAAGGTGCTAGCCCTGAAAGCTCTTGCTGGTCTGCACCTTCCCTTGGCAGCCTATTCACAGCACAACAGCCCTGCGGATCTGTGCTTTCCCACAGACGATACAGCTCATGATGCTTTTCCTGTGCAGAGCCCCTTTTCGAAAAGGGAAACGTCCGGCTCCTCCCACAAGGAAGGTGCTAAGCCTGAAAGCTCTTGCTGGTCTGCACCTTCCCTTGGCAGCCTATTCACAGCAAAACAGCCCTGCGGATCTGTGCTTTCCCAGAGACGATACAGCTCATGCTGCTTTTCCTCTGCAGAGCCCCTCTCCGATACGGCAAAAATCCGGCTCCTTCTCCCACAAGGAAGGTGCTAGCCCTGAAAGCTCTTGCTGGTCTGCACCTTCCCTTGGCAGCCTATTCACAGCACAACAGCCCTGCAGATCTGTGCTTTCCCACAGACGATACAGCTCCTGCTTGTTTTTCTCTGCAGAGCCCTTCTCCGATATGGCAAAAATCCGGCTCCGTCTCCCACAAGGAAGGTGCTAAGCCTGAAAGCTCTTGCTGGTCTGCACCTTCCCTTGGCAGCCTATTCACAGCAAAACAGCCCTGCGGATCTGTGCTTTCCCACGGAAGATACAGCTAATGATGCTTTTCCTCTGCAGAGCCCCTCTCCGATAAGGCAAAAATCCGGCTCCTTCTCCCACAAGGAAGGTGCTAGCCCTGAAAACTCTTGCTGGTCTGCACCTTCCCCGTGCAGCCTATCCACAGCACAACAGCCCTGCGGATCTGTACTTTCCCACAGACGATACAGCTCCTGCTTGTTTTTCTCTGCAGAGCCCTTCTCCGATATGGTAAAAATCCTGCTCCTTCTCCCACAAGGATGGTACTAAGCCTGAAAACTCTTGCTGGTCTGCACCTTCCCTTGGCAGCCTATTCACAGCACAACAGCCCTGCGGATCTGTGCTTTCCCACAGACGATACAGCTCATGATGCTTTTCCTCTGCAGAGCCCCTTTTCGAAAAGGGAAACGTCCGGCTCCTTCTCCCACAAGGAAGGTGCTAAGCCTGAAAGCTCTTGCCTGTCTGCACCTTCCCTTGGCAGCCTATTCACAGCAAAACAGCCCTGCGGATCTGTGCTTTCCCACAGACGATACAGCTCATGCTGCTTTTCCTCTGCAGAGCCCCTCTCCGATACGGCAAAAATCCGGCTCCTTCTCCCACAAGGAAGGTGCTAGCCCTGAAAGCTCTTGCTGGTCTGCACCTTCCCTTGGCAGCCTATTCACAGCACAACAGCCCTGCGGATCTGTGCTTTCCCACAGATGATACAGCTCCTGCTTGTTTTTCTCTGCAGAGCCCTTCTCCGATATGGTAAAAATCCGGCTCCTTCTCCCACAAGGAAGGTGCTAAGCCTGAAAACTCTTGCTGGTCTGCACCTTCCCTTGGCAGCCTATTCACAGCAAAACAGCCCTGCGGATCTGTGCTTTCCCACAGAAGATACAACTCATGCTGCTTTTCCTCTGCAGAGCCCCTCTCCGATAAGGCAAAAATCCCGCTCCGTCTCCCACAAGGAAGGTGCTAAGCCTGAAAGCTCTTGCTGGTCTGCACCTTCCCTTGGCAGCCTATTCACAGCACAACAGCCCTGCGGATCTGTGCTTTCCCACAGACGATACAGCTCCTGCTTGTTTTTCTCTGCAGACCCCTTCTCCGATATGGCAAAAATCCTGCACCTTCTCCCACAAGGAAGGTGCTAAGCCTGAAAGCTCTTGCTGGTCTGCACCTTCCCTTGGCAGCCTATTCACAGCACAACAGCCCTGCGGATCTGTGCTTTCCCAGAGACGATACAGCTCATGATGCTTTTCGTCTGCAGAGCCCCTTTCGGAAAAGGCAAAAATCCGGCTTCTTCTCCCACAAGGAAGGTACTAAGCCTGAAAGCTCTTGCTGGTCTGCACCTTCCCTTGGCAGCCTATTCACAGCACAACAGCCCTGCGGATCTGTGCTTTCCCACAGACGATACAGCTCATGCTGCTTTTCCTCTGCAGAGCCCCTCTCCGATAAGGCAAAAATCCTGCTCCTTCTCCCACAAGGATGGTACTAAGCCTGAAAACTCTTGCTGGTCTGCACCTTCCCTTGGCAGCCTATTCACAGCAAAACAGCCCTGCTGATCTGTGCTTTCCCACAGAAGATACAGCTCATGCTGCTTTTCCTCTGCAGAGCCCTTCTCCGATATGGTAAAAATCCTGCTCCTTCTCCCACAAGGATGGTACTAAGCCTGAAAGCTCTTGCTGGTCTGCACCTTCCCTTGGCAGCCTATTCACAGCACAACAGCCCTGCGGATCTGTGCTTTCCCACAGACGCTACAGCTCATGATGCTTTTCGTCTGCAGAGCCCCTTTCGGAAAAGGCAAAAATCCGGCTTCTTCTCCCACAAGGAAGGTGCTAAGCCTGAAAGCTCTTGCTGGTCTGCACCTTCCCTTGGCAGCCTATTCACAGCACAACAGCCCTGCTGATCTGTGCTTTCCCACAGACGATACAGCTCCTGCTTGTTTTTCTCTGCAGAGCCCTTCTCCGATATGGTAAAAATCCGGCTCCTTCTCCCACAAGGATCGTACTAAGCCTGAAAACTCTTGCTGGTCTGCACCTTCCCTTGGCAGCCTATTCACAGCAAAACAGCCCTGCGGATCTGTGCTTTCCCACAGACGCTACAGCTCATGCTGCTTTTCCTCTGCAGAGCCCCTCTCCGATAAGGCAAAAATCCTGCTCCTTCTCCCACAAGGATGGTACTAAGCCTGAAAACTCTTGCTGGTCTGCACCTTCCCTTGGCAGCCTATTCACAGCAAAACAGCCCTGCTGATCTGTGCTTTCCCACAGAAGATACAGCTCATGCTGCTTTTCCTCTGCAGAGCCCTTCTCCGATATGGTAAAAATCCTGCTCCTTCTCCCACAAGGATGGTACTAAGCCTGAAAACTCTTGCTGGTCTGCACCTTCCCTTGGCAGCCTATTCACAGCAAAACAGCCCTGCGGATCTGTGCTTTCCCACAGACGCTACAGCTCATGCTGCTTTTCCTCTGCAGAGCCCCTCTCCGATAAGGCAAAAATCCGGCTCCTTCTCCCACAAGGAAGGTGCTAGCCCTGAAAGCGCTTGCTGGTCTGCACCTTCCCTTGGCAGCCTATTCACAGCACAACAGCCCTGCGGATCTGTGCTTTCCCACAGACGATACAGCTCATGATGCTTTTCCTGTGCAGAGCCCCTTTTCGAAAAGGGAAACGTCCGGCTCCTTCTCCCACAAGGAAGGTGCTAGCCCTGAAAGCTCTTGCTGGTCTGCACCTTCCCTTGGCAGCCTATTCACAGCACAACAGCCCTGCGGATCTGTGCTTTCCCACAGACGCTACAGCTCATGCTGCTTTTCCTCTGCAGAGCCCCTCTCCGATACGGCAAAAATCCTGCTCCTTCTCCCACAAGGATGGTACTAAGCCTGAAAGCTCTTGCTGGTCTGCACCTTCCCTTGGCAGCCTATTCACAGCAAAACAGCCCTGCGGATCTGTGCTTTCCCACAGACGCTACAGCTCATGATGCTTTTCCTCTGCAGAGCCCCTTTTCGAAAAGGGAAACGTCCGGCTCCTTCTCCCACAAGGAAGGTGCTAAGCCTGAAAACTCTTGCTGGTCTGCACCTTCCCTTGGCAGCCTATTCACAGCACAACAGCCCTGCGGATCTGTGCTTTCCCACAGACGATACAGCTCCTGCTTGTTTTTCTCTGCAGAGCCCTTCTCCGATATGGTAAAAATCCGGCTCCTTCTCCCACAAGGAAGGTGCTAAGCCTGAAAACTCTTGCTGGTCTGCACCTTCCCTTGGCAGCCTATTCACAGCAAAACAGCCCTGCGGATCTGTGCTTTCCCACAGACGATACAGCTCATGATGCTTTTCCTCTGCAGAGCCCCTTTCGGAAAAGGCAAAAATCCGGCTCCTTCTCCCACAAGGAAGGTGCTAGCCCTGAAAGCTCTTGCTGGTCTGCACCTTCCCTTGGCAGCCTATTCACAGCACAACAGCCCTGCGGATCTGTGCTTTCCCACAGACGATACAGCTCATGATGCTTTTCCTGTGCAGAGCCCCTTTTCGAAAAGGGAAACGTCCGGCTCCTTCTCCCACAAGGAAGGTGCTAAGCCTGAAAGCTCTTGCTGGTCTGCACCTTCCCTTGGCAGCCTATTCACAGCACAACAGCCCTGCGGATCTGTGCTTTCCCAGAGACGATACAGCTCATGCTGCTTTTCCTCTGCAGAGCCCCTCTCCGATACGGCAAAAATCCGGCTCCTTCTCCCACAAGGAAGGTGCTAGCCCTGAAAGCTCTTGCTGGTCTGCACCTTCCCTTGGCAGCCTATTCACAGCACAACAGCCCTGCAGATCTGTGCTTTCCCACAGACGATACAGCTCCTGCTTGTTTTTCTCTGCAGAGCCCTTCTCCGATATGGCAAAAATCCGGCTCCGTCTCCCACAAGGAAGGTGCTAAGCCTGAAAGCTCTTGCTGGTCTGCACCTTCCCTTGGCAGCCTATTCACAGCAAAACAGCCCTGCGGATCTGTGCTTTCCCAGAGACGATACAGCTCATGCTGCTTTTCCTCTGCAGAGCCCCTCTCCGATAAGGCAAAAATCCGGCTCCTTCTCCCACAAGGAAGGTGCTAGCCCTGAAAACTCTTGCTGGTCTGCACCTTCCCCGTGCAGCCTATTCACAGCACAACAGCCCTGCGGATCTGTACTTTCCCACAGACGATACAGCTCCTGCTTGTTTTTCTCTGCAGAGCCCTTCTCCGATATGGTAAAAATCCTGCTCCTTCTCCCACAAGGATGGTACTAAGCCTGAAAACTCTTGCTGGTCTGCACCTTCCCTTGGCAGCCTATTCACAGCACAACAGCCCTGCGGATCTGTGCTTTCCCACAGACGATACAGCTCATGCTGCTTTTCCTCTGCAGAGCCCCTCTCCGATACGGCAAAAATCCGGCTCCTTCTCCCACAAGGAAGGTGCTAGCCCTGAAAGCTCTTGCTGGTCTGCACCTTCCCTTGGCAGCCTATTCACAGCACAACAGCCCTGCGGATCTGTGCTTTCCCACAGACGATACAGCTCCTGCTTGTTTTTCTCTGCAGAGCCCTTCTCCGATATGGTAAAAATCCTGCTCCTTCTCCCACAAGGAAGGTGCTAAGCCTGAAAACTCTTGCTGGTCTGCACCTTCCCTTGGCAGCCTATTCACAGCAAAACAGCCCTGCGGATCTGTGCTTTCCCACAGACGCTACAGCTCATGATGCTTTCCGTCTGCAGAGCCCCTCTCCGATAAGGCAAAAATCCGGCTCCTTCTCCCACAAGGAAGGTGCTAGCCCTGAAAGCGCTTGCTGGTCTGCACCTTCCCTTGGCAGCCTATTCACAGCACAACAGCCCTGCGGATCTGTGCTTTCCCACAGACGATACAGCTCATGATGCTTTTCCTGTGCAGAGCCCCTTTTCGAAAAGGGAAACGTCCGGCTCCTTCTCCCACAAGGAAGGTGCTAAGCCTGAAAGCTCTTGCTGGTCTGCACCTTCCCTTGGCAGCCTATTCACAGCACAACAGCCCTGCGGATCTGTGCTTTCCCACAGACGCTACAGCTCATGATGCTTTTCCTGTGCATAGCCCCTTTTCGAAAAGGCAAAAATCCGGCTCCTTCTCCCACAAGGAAGGTGCTAGCCCTGAAAGCGCTTGCTGGTCTGCACCTTCCCTTGGCAGCCTATTCACAGCACAACAGCCCTGCGGATCTGTGCTTTCCCACAGACGATACAGCTCATGCTGCTTTTCCTCTGCAGAGCCCCTCTCCGATACGGCAAAAATCCGGCTCCTTCTCCCACAAGGAAGGTGCTAGCCCTGAAAGCTCTTGCTGGTCTGCACCTTCCCTTGGCAGCCTATTCACAGCACAACAGCCCTGCGGATCTGTGCTTTCCCACAGACGATACAGCTCCTGCTTGTTTTTCTCTGCAGAGCCCTTCTCCGATATGGTAAAAATCCTGCTCCTTCTCCCACAAGGAAGGTGCTAAGCCTGAAAACTCTTGCTGGTCTGCACCTTCCCTTGGCAGCCTATTCACAGCAAAACAGCCCTGCGGATCTGTGCTTTCCCACAGACGCTACAGCTCATGATGCTTTCCGTCTGCAGAGCCCCTCTCCGATAAGGCAAAAATCCGGCTCCTTCTCCCACAAGGAAGGTGCTAGCCCTGAAAGCGCTTGCTGGTCTGCACCTTCCCTTGGCAGCCTATTCACAGCAAAACAGCCCTGCGGATCTGTGCTTTCCCACAGACGATACAGCTCATGATGCTTTTCCTGTGCAGAGCCCCTTTTCGAAAAGGGAAACGTCCGGCTCCTTCTCCCACAAGGAAGGTGCTAAGCCTGAAAGCTCTTGCTGGTCTGCACCTTCCCTTGGCAGCCTATTCACAGCACAACAGCCCTGCGGATCTGTGCTTTCCCACAGACGATACAGCTCATGATGCTTTTCCTGTGCATAGCCCCTTTTCGAAAAGGCAAAAATCCGGCTCCTTCTCCCACAAGGAAGGTGCTAGCCCTGAAAGCGCTTGCTGGTCTGCACCTTCCCTTGGCAGCCTATTCACAGCAAAACAGCCCTGCGGATCTGTGCTTTCCCACAGAAGATACAACTCATGCTGCTTTTCCTCTGCAGAGCCCCTCTCCGATAAGGCAAATATCCCGCTCCGTCTCCCACAAGGAAGGTGCTAAGCCTGAAAGCTCTTGCTGGTCTGCACCTTCCCTTGGCAGCCTATTCACAGCACAACAGCCCTGCGGATCTGTGCTTTCCCACAGACGATACAGCTCATGCTTGTTTTTCTCTGCAGACCCCTTCTCCGATATGGCAAAAATCCTGCACCTTCTCCCACAAGGAAGGTGCTAAGCCTGAAAGCTCTTGCTGGTCTGCACCTTCCCTTGGCAGCCTATTCACAGCACAACAGCCCTGCGGATCTGTGCTTTCCCACAGACGATACAGCTCATGATGCTTTTCGTCTGCAGAGCCCCTTTCGGAAAAGGCAAAAATCCGGCTTCTTCTCCCACAAGGAAGGTACTAAGCCTGAAAGCTCTTGCTGGTCTGCACCTTCCCTTGGCAGCCTATTCACAGCACAACAGCCCTGCGGATCTGTGCTTTCCCAGAGACGATACAGCTCATGCTGCTTTTCCTGTGCAGAGCCCCTCTCCGATAAGGCAAAAATCCGGCTCCTTCTCCCACAAGGAAGGTGCTAGCCCTGAAAGCGCTTGCTGGTCTGCACCTTCCCTTGGCAGCCTATTCACAGCAAAACAGCCCTGCGGATCTGTGCTTTCCCACAGATGATACAGCTCCTGCTTGTTTTTCTCTGCAGAGCCCTTCTCCGATATGGTAAAAATCCGGCTCCTTCTCCCACAAGGAGAGGTGCTTAGCCTGAAAGCTCTTGCCTGTCTGCACCTTCCCTTGGCAGCCTATTCACAGCACAACAGCCCTGCGGATCTGTGCTTTCCCACAGAAGATACAGCTCATGCTGCTTTTCCTGTGCAGAGCCCCTCTCCGATAAGGCAAAAATCCGGCTCCTTCTCCCACAAGGAAGGTGCTAAGCCTGAAAGCTCTTGCTGGTCTGCACCTTCCCTTGGCAGCCTATTCACAGCACAACAGCCCTGCGGATCTGTGCTTTCCCACAGACGCTACAGCTCATGATGCTTTTCCTCTGCAGAGCCCCTTTCGGAAAAGGCAAAAATCCGGCTCCTTCTCCCACAAGGAAGGTGCTAGCCCTGAAAGCTCTTGCTGGTCTGCACCTTCCCCGTGCAGCCTATTCACAGCACAACAGCCCTGCGGATCTGTGCTTTCCCACAGAAGATACAGCTCATGCTGCTTTTCCTGTGCAGAGCCCCTCTCCGATAAGGCAAAAATCCTGCTCCTTCTCCCACAAGGATGGTACTAAGCCTGAAAACTCTTGCTGGTCTGCACCTTCCCTTGGCAGCCTATTCACAGCAAAACAGCCCTGCGGATCTGTGCTTTCCCACAGACGCTACAGCTCATGATGCTTTTCCTCTGCAGAGCCCCTCTCCGATAAGGCAAAAATCCGGCTACTTCTCCCACAAGGAAGGTGCTAGCCCTGAAAGCGCTTGCTGGTCTGCACCTTCCCTTGGCAGCCTATTCACAGCAAAACAGCCCTGCGGATCTGTGCTTTCCCACAGACGATACAGCTCATGATGCTTTTCCTGTGCAGAGCCCCTTTTCGAAAAGGGAAACGTCCGGCTCCTTCTCCCACAAGGAAGGTGCTAAGCCTGAAAACTCTTGCTGGTCTGCACCTTCCCTTGGCAGCCTATTCACAGCACAACAGCCCTGCGGATCTGTGCTTTCCCACGGACGATACAGCACATGCTGCTTTTCCTCTGCAGAGCCCCTCTACGATATGGCAAAAATCCGGCTCCTTCTCCCACAAGGAAGGTGCTAGCCCTGAAAGCGCTTGCTGGTCTGCACCTTCCCTTGGCAGCCTATTCACAGCACAACAGCCCTGCGGATCTGTGCTTTCCCACAGACGCTACAGCTCATGATGCTTTTCCTCTGCAGAGCCCCTTTCGGAAAAGGCAAAAATCCGGCTCCTTCTCCCACAAGGAAGGTGCTAGCCCTGAAAGCTCTTGCTGGTCTGCACCTTCCCTTGGCAGCCTATTCACAGCACAACAGCCCTGCGGATCTGTGCTTTCCCACAGACGATACAGCTCATGATGCTTTTCCTGTGCAGAGCCCCTTTTCGAAAAGGGAAACGTCCGGCTCTCTCCCACAAGGAAGGTGCTAAGCCTGAAAGCTCTTGCTGGTCTGCACCTTCCCTTGGCAGCCTATTCACAGCACAACAGCCCTGCGGATCTGTGCTTTCCCAGAGACGATACAGCTCATGCTGCTTTTCCTCTGCAGAGCCCCTCTCCGATACGGCAAAAATCCGGCTCCTTCTCCCACAAGGAAGGTGCTAGCCCTGAAAGCTCTTGCTGGTCTGCACCTTCCCTTGGCAGCCTATTCACAGCACAACAGCCCTGCAGATCTGTGCTTTCCCACAGACGATACAGCTCCTGCTTGTTTTTCTCTGCAGAGCCCTTCTCCGATATGGCAAAAATCCGGCTCCGTCTCCCACAAGGAAGGTGCTAAGCCTGAAAGCTCTTGCTGGTCTGCACCTTCCCTTGGCAGCCTATTCACAGCAAAACAGCCCTGCGGATCTGTGCTTTCCCACGGAAGATACAGCTAATGATGCTTTTCCTCTGCAGAGCCCCTCTCCGATAAGGCAAAAATCCGGCTCCTTCTCCCACAAGGAAGGTGCTAGCCCTGAAAACTCTTGCTGGTCTGCACCTTCCCCGTGCAGCCTATCCACAGCACAACAGCCCTGCGGATCTGTACTTTCCCACAGACGATACAGCTCCTGCTTGTTTTTCTCTGCAGAGCCCTTCTCCGATATGGTAAAAATCCTGCTCCTTCTCCCACAAGGATGGTACTAAGCCTGAAAACTCTTGCTGGTCTGCACCTTCCCTTGGCAGCCTATTCACAGCACAACAGCCCTGCGGATCTGTGCTTTCCCACAGACGATACAGCTCATGATGCTTTTCCTCTGCAGAGCCCCTTTTCGAAAAGGGAAACGTCCGGCTCCTTCTCCCACAAGGAAGGTGCTAAGCCTGAAAGCTCTTGCCTGTCTGCACCTTCCCTTGGCAGCCTATTCACAGCAAAACAGCCCTGCGGATCTGTGCTTTCCCACAGACGATACAGCTCATGCTGCTTTTCCTCTGCAGAGCCCCTCTCCGATACGGCAAAAATCCGGCTCCTTCTCCCACAAGGAAGGTGCTAGCCCTGAAAGCTCTTGCTGGTCTGCACCTTCCCTTGGCAGCCTATTCACAGCACAACAGCCCTGCGGATCTGTGCTTTCCCACAGATGATACAGCTCCTGCTTGTTTTTCTCTGCAGAGCCCTTCTCCGATATGGTAAAAATCCGGCTCCTTCTCCCACAAGGAAGGTGCTAAGCCTGAAAACTCTTGCTGGTCTGCACCTTCCCTTGGCAGCCTATTCACAGCAAAACAGCCCTGCGGATCTGTGCTTTCCCACAGAAGATACAACTCATGCTGCTTTTCCTCTGCAGAGCCCCTCTCCGATAAGGCAAAAATCCCGCTCCGTCTCCCACAAGGAAGGTGCTAAGCCTGAAAGCTCTTGCTGGTCTGCACCTTCCCTTGGCAGCCTATTCACAGCACAACAGCCCTGCGGATCTGTGCTTTCCCACAGACGATACAGCTCCTGCTTGTTTTTCTCTGCAGACCCCTTCTCCGATATGGCAAAAATCCTGCACCTTCTCCCACAAGGAAGGTGCTAAGCCTGAAAGCTCTTGCTGGTCTGCACCTTCCCTTGGCAGCCTATTCACAGCACAACAGCCCTGCGGATCTGTGCTTTCCCACAGACGATACAGCTCATGATGCTTTTCGTCTGCAGAGCCCCTTTCGGAAAAGGCAAAAATCCGGCTTCTTCTCCCACAAGGAAGGTACTAAGCCTGAAAGCTCTTGCTGGTCTGCACCTTCCCTTGGCAGCCTATTCACAGCACAACAGCCCTGCGGATCTGTGCTTTCCCAGAGACGATACAGCTCATGCTGCTTTTCCTGTGCAGAGCCCCTCTCCGATAAGGCAAAAATCCGGCTCCTTCTCCCACAAGGAAGGTGCTAGCCCTGAAAGCGCTTGCTGGTCTGCACCTTCCCTTGGCAGCCTATTCACAGCAAAACAGCCCTGCGGATCTGTGCTTTCCCACAGATGATACAGCTCCTGCTTGTTTTTCTCTGCAGAGCCCTTCTCCGATATGGTAAAAATCCGGCTCCTTCTCCCACAAGGAGAGGTGCTTAGCCTGAAAGCTCTTGCCTGTCTGCACCTTCCCTTGGCAGCCTATTCACAGCACAACAGCCCTGCGGATCTGTGCTTTCCCACAGACGATACAGCTCATGCTGCTTTTCCTGTGCAGAGCTCCTCTCCGATAAGGCAAAAATCCGGCTCCTTCTCCCACAAGGAAGGTGCTAGCCCTGAAAACTCTTGCTGGTCTGCACCTTCCCTTGGCAGCCTATTCACAGCACAACAGCCCTGCGGATCTGTGCTTTCCCACAGAAGATACAGCTCATGATGCTTTTCCTCTGCAGAGCCCCTTTCGGAAAAGGCAAAAATCCGGCTCCTTCTCCCACAAGGAAGGTGCTAGCCCTGAAAGCTCTTGCTGGTCTGCACCTTCCCCGTGCAGCCTATTCACAGCACAACAGCCCTGCGGATCTGTGCTTTCCCACAGAAGATACAGCTCATGCTGCTTTTCCTGTGCAGAGCCCCTCTCCGATAAGGCAAAAATCCTGCTCCTTCTCCCACAAGGATGGTACTAAGCCTGAAAACTCTTGCTGGTCTGCACCTTCCCTTGGCAGCCTATTCACAGCACAACAGCCCTGCGGATCTGTGCTTTCCCACAGACGATACAGCTCATGATGCTTTTCCTCTGCAGAGCCCCTTTTCGAAAAGGGAAACGTCCGGCTCCTTCTCCCACAAGGAAGGTGCTAAGCCTGAAAGCTCTTGCCTGTCTGCACCTTCCCTTGGCAGCCTATTCACAGCAAAACAGCCCTGCGGATCTGTGCTTTCCCACAGACGATACAGCTCATGCTGCTTTTCCTCTGCAGAGCCCCTCTCCGATACGGCAAAAATCCGGCTCCTTCTCCCACAAGGAAGGTGCTAGCCCTGAAAGCTCTTGCTGGTCTGCACCTTCCCTTGGCAGCCTATTCACAGCACAACAGCCCTGCGGATCTGTGCTTTCCCACAGATGATACAGCTCCTGCTTGTTTTTCTCTGCAGAGCCCTTCTCCGATATGGTAAAAATCCGGCTCCTTCTCCCACAAGGAAGGTGCTAAGCCTGAAAACTCTTGCTGGTCTGCACCTTCCCTTGGCAGCCTATTCACAGCAAAACAGCCCTGCGGATCTGTGCTTTCCCACAGAAGATACAACTCATGCTGCTTTTCCTCTGCAGAGCCCCTCTCCGATAAGGCAAAAATCCCGCTCCGTCTCCCACAAGGAAGGTGCTAAGCCTGAAAGCTCTTGCTGGTCTGCACCTTCCCTTGGCAGCCTATTCACAGCACAACAGCCCTGCGGATCTGTGCTTTCCCACAGACGATACAGCTCCTGCTTGTTTTTGTCTGCAGACCCCTTCTCCGATATGGCAAAAATCCTGCACCTTCTCCCACAAGGAAGGTGCTAAGCCTGAAAGCTCTTGCTGGTCTGCACCTTCCCTTGGCAGCCTATTCACAGCACAACAGCCCTGCGGATCTGTGCTTTCCCACAGACGATACAGCTCATGATGCTTTTCGTCTGCAGAGCCCCTTTCGGAAAAGGCAAAAATCCGGCTTCTTCTCCCACAAGGAAGGTACTAAGCCTGAAAGCTCTTGCTGGTCTGCACCTTCCCTTGGCAGCCTATTCACAGCACAACAGCCCTGCGGATCTGTTCTTTCCCAGAGACGATACAGCTCATGCTGCTTTTCCTCTGCAGAGCCCCTCTCCGATAAGGCAAAAATCCGGCTCCTTCTCCCACAAGGAAGGTGCTAGCCCTGAAAGCGCTTGCTGGTCTGCACCTTCCCTTGGCAGCCTATTCACAGCAAAACAGCCCTGCGGATCTGTGCTTTCCCACAGATGATACAGCTCCTGCTTGTTTTTCTCTGCAGAGCCCTTCTCCGATATGGTAAAAATCCGGCTCCTTCTCCCACAAGGAGAGGTGCTTAGCCTGAAAGCTCTTGCCTGTCTGCACCTTCCCTTGGCAGCCTATTCACAGCACAACAGCCCTGCGGATCTGTGCTTTCCCACAGACGATACAGCTCATGCTGCTTTTCCTGTGCAGAGCTCCTCTCCGATAAGGCAAAAATCCGGCTACTTCTCCCACAAGGAAGGTGCTAGCCCTGAAAACTCTTGCTGGTCTGCACCTTCCCTTGGCAGCCTATTCACAGCACAACAGCCCTGCGGATCTGTGCTTTCCCACAGAAGATACAGCTCATGCTGCTTTTCCTGTGCAGAGCCCCTCTCCGATAAGGCAAAAATCCGGCTCCTTCTCCCACAAGGAAGGTGCTAAGCCTGAAAGCTCTTGCTGGTCTGCACCTTCCCTTGGCAGCCTATTCACAGCACAACAGCCCTGCGGATCTGTGCTTTCCCACAGACGCTACAGCTCATGATGCTTTTCCTCTGCAGAGCCCCTTTCGGAAAAGGCAAAAATCCGGCTCCTTCTCCCACAAGGAAGGTGCTAGCCCTGAAAGCTCTTGCTGGTCTGCACCTTCCCTTGGCAGCCTATTCACAGCACAACAGCCCTGCGGATCTGTGCTTTCCCACAGATGATACAGCTCCTGCTTGTTTTTCTCTGCAGAGCCCTTCTCCGATATGGTAAAAATCCGGCTCCTTCTCCCACAAGGAAGGTGCTAAGCCTGAAAACTCTTGCTGGTCTGCACCTTCCCTTGGCAGCCTATTCACAGCAAAACAGCCCTGCGGATCTGTGCTTTCCCACAGAAGATACAACTCATGCTGCTTTTCCTCTGCAGAGCCCCTCTCCGATAAGGCAAAAATCCCGCTCCGTCTCCCACAAGGAAGGTGCTAAGCCTGAAAGCTCTTGCTGGTCTGCACCTTCCCTTGGCAGCCTATTCACAGCACAACAGCCCTGCGGATCTGTGCTTTCCCACAGACGATACAGCTCCTGCTTGTTTTTCTCTGCAGACCCCTTCTCCGATATGGCAAAAATCCTGCACCTTCTCCCACAAGGAAGGTGCTAAGCCTGAAAGCTCTTGCTGGTCTGCACCTTCCCTTGGCAGCCTATTCACAGCACAACAGCCCTGCGGATCTGTGCTTTCCCACAGACGATACAGCTCATGATGCTTTTCGTCTGCAGAGCCCCTTTCGGAAAAGGCAAAAATCCGGCTTCTTCTCCCACAAGGAAGGTACTAAGCCTGAAAGCTCTTGCTGGTCTGCACCTTCCCTTGGCAGCCTATTCACAGCACAACAGCCCTGCGGATCTGTGCTTTCCCACAGACGATACAGCTCCTGCTTGTTTTTCTCTGCAGAGCCCTTCTCCGATATGGTAAAAATCCGGCTACTTCTCCCACAAGGAAGGTGCTAAGCCTGAAAACTCTTGCTGGTCTGCACCTTCCCTTGGCAGCCTATTCACAGCACAACAGCCCTGCGGATCTGTGCTTTCCCACAGACGCTACAGCTCATGCTGCTTTTCCTCTGCAGAGCCCCTCTCCGATAAGGCAAAAATCCGGCTCCTTCTCCCACAAGGAAGGTGCTAGCCCTGAAAACTCTTGCTGGTCTGCACCTTCCCCGTGCAGCCTATTCACAGCACAACAGCCCTGCGGATCTGTGCTTTCCCACAGAAGATACAGCTCATGCTGCTTTTCCTGTGCAGAGCCCCTCTCCGATAAGGCAAAAATCCGGCTACTTCTCCCACAAGGAAGGTGCTAGCCCTGAAAGCGCTTGCTGGTCTGCACCTTCCCTTGGCAGCCTATTCACAGCACAACAGCCCTGCGGATCTGTGCTTTCCCACAGACGATACAGCTCATGATGCTTTTCCTCTGCAGAGCCCCTTTTCGAAAAGGGAAACGTCCGGCTCCTTCTCCCACAAGGAAGGTGCTAAGCCTGAAAGCTCTTGCTGGTCTGCACCTTCCCTTGGCAGCCTATTCACAGCACAACAGCCCTGCGGATCTGTGCTTTCCCACAGACGATACAGCTCCTGCTTGTTTTTCTCTGCAGAGCCCTTCTCCGATATGGTAAAAATCCTGCTCCTTCTCCCACAAGGATGGTACTAAGCCTGAAAACTCTTGCTGGTCTGCACCTTCCCTTGGCAGCCTATTCACAGCAAAACAGCCCTGCGGATCTGTGCTTTCCCACAGAAGATACAGCTCATGCTGCTTTTCCTCTGCAGAGCCCCTCTCCGATAAGGCAAAAATCCGGCTCCTTCTCCCACAAGGAAGGTGCTAGCCCTGAAAGCGCTTGCTGGTCTGCACCTTCCCTTGGCAGCCTATTCACAGCACAACAGCCCTGCGGATCTGTGCTTTCCCACAGACGATACAGCTCCTGCTTGTTTTTCTCTGCAGAGCCCTTCTCCGATATGGTAAAAATCCGGCTCCTTCTCCCACAAGGAAGGTGCTAAGCCTGAAAACTCTTGCTGGTCTGCACCTTCCCTTGGCAGCCTATTCACAGCAAAACAGCCCTGCGGATCTGTGCTTTCCCACAGACGCTACAGCTCATGATGCTTTTCCTCTGCAGAGCCCCTTTCGGAAAAGGCAAAAATCCGGCTCCTTCTCCCACAAGGAAGGTGCTAGCCCTGAAAGCCCTTGCTGGTCTGCACCTTCCCTTGGCAGCCTATTCACAGCACAACAGCCCTGCGGATCTGTACTTTCCCAGAGACGATACAGCTCATGCTGCTTTTCCTGTGCAGAGCCCCTCTCCGATAAGGCAAAAATCCGGCTCCTTCTCCCACAAGGAAGGTGCTAGCCCTGAAAGCTCTTGCTGGTCTGCACCTTCCCTTGGCAGCCTATTCACAGCAAAACAGCCCTGCGGATCTGTGCTTTCCCACAGACGATACAGCTCATGCTGCTTTTCCTCTGCAGAGCCCCTCTCCGATAAGGCAAAAATCCGGCTCCTTCTCCCACAAGGAAGGTGCTAGCCCTGAAAGCTGTTGCTGGTCTGCACCTTCCCTTGGCAGCCTATTCACAGCACAACAGCCCTGCGGATCTGTACTTTCCCAGAGACGATACAGCTCATGCTGCTTTTCCTCTGCAGAGCCCCTCTCCGGTACGGCAAAAATCCAGCTCCTTCTCCCACAAGGAAGGTGCTAGCCCTGAAAGCGCTTGCTGGTCTGCACCTTCCCTTGGCAGCCTATTCACAGCACAACAGCCCTGCGGATCTGTGCTTTCCCACAGAAGATACAGCTCATGCTGCTTTTCCTGTGCAGAGCCCCTCTCCGATAAGGCAAAAATCCGGCTCCTTCTCCCGCAAGGAAGGAGCTAGCCCTGAAAGCTCTTGCTGGTCTGCACCTTCCCTTGGCAGACTATTCACAGCACAACAGCCCTGCGGATCTGTGCTTTCCCACAGACGATACATCTCCTGCTTATTTTTCTCTGCAGAGCCCCTTTCGGAAAAGGCAAAAATCCCGCTCCGTCTCCCACAAGGAAGGTGCTAAGCCTGAAAGCTCTTGCTGGTCTGCACCTTCCCTTGGCAGCCTATTCACAGCAAAACAGCCCTGCGGATCTGTGCTTTCCCACAGACGATACAGCTCCTGCTTGTTTTTCTCTGCAGAGCCCTTCTCCGATATGGTAAAAATCCGGCTCCTTCTCCCACAAGGAAGGTGCTAAGCCTGAAAACTCTTGCTGGTCTGCACCTTCCCTTGGCAGCCTATTCACAGCAAAACAGCCCTGCGGATCTGTGCTTTCCCACAGACGCTACAGCTCATGATGCTTTTCCTCTGCAGAGCCCCTTTCGGAAAAGGCAAAAATCCGGCTCCTTCCCCCACAAGGAAGGTGCTAGCCCTGAAAGCTCTTGCTGGTCTGCACCTTCCCCGTGCAGCCTATTCACAGCAAAACAGCCCTGCGGATCTGTGCTTTCCCACAGACGTTACAGCTCCTGCTTGTTTTTCTCTGCAGAGCCCTTCTCCGATATGGTAAAAATCCTGCTCCTTCTCCCACAAGGATGGTACTAAGCCTGAAAACTCTTGCTGGTCTGCACCTTCCCTTGGCAGCCTATTCACAGCAAAACAGCCCTGCGGATCTGTGCTTTCCCACAGACGATACTAGCTCATGATGCTTTTCCTGTGCAGAGCCCCTTTTCGAAAAGGGAAACGTCCGGCTCCTTCTCCCACAAGGAAGGTGCTAAGCCTGAAAGCTCTTGCTGGTCTGCACCTTCCCTTGGCAGCCTATTCACAGTACAACAGCCCTGCGGATCTGTGCTTTCCCAGAGACGATACAGCTCATGATGCTTTTCCACTGCAGAGCCCCTCTCCGATAAGGCAAAAATCCGGCTCCTTCTCCCACAAGGAAGGTGCTAGCCCTGAAAGCGCTTGCTGGTCTGCACCTTCCCTTGGCAGCCTATTCACAGCAAAACAGCCCTGCGGATCTGTGCTTTCCCACAGATGATACAGCTCCTGCTTGTTTTTCTCTGCAGAGCCCTTCTCCGATATGGTAAAAATCCGGCTCCTTCTCCCACAAGGAGAGGTGCTTAGCCTGAAAGCTCTTGCTGGTCTGCACCTTCCCTTGGCAGCCTATTCACAGCACAACAGCCCTGCGGATCTGTGCTTTCCCACAGACGCTACAGCTCATGCTGCTTTTCCTCTGCAGAGCCCTTCTCCGATATGGCAAAAATCCGGCTCCTTCTCCCACAAGGAAGGTGCTAGCCCTGAAAACTCTTGCTGGTCTGCACCTTCCCTTGGCAGCCTATTCACAGCACAACAGCCCTGCGGATCTGTGCTTTCCCACAGAAGATACAGCTCATGCTGCTTTTCCTGTGCAGAGCCCCTCTCCGATAAGTCAAAAATCCGGCTACTTCTCCCACAAGGAAGGTGCTAGCCCTGAAAGCGCTTGCTGGTCTGCACCTTCCCTTGGCAGCCTATTCACAGCATAACAGCCCTGCGGATCTGTGCTTTCCCACAGACGATACAGCTCATGATGCTTTTCCTGTGCAGAGCCCCTTTTCGAAAAGGGAAACGTCCGGCTCCTTCTCCCACAAGGAAGGTGCTAAGCCTGAAAGCTCTTGCTGGTCTGCACCTTCCCTTGGCAGCCTATTCACAGCACAACAGCCCTGCGGATCTGTGCTTTCCCACAGACGATACAGCTCCTGCTTGTTTTTCTCTGCAGAGCCCTTCTCCGATATGGTAAAAATCCGGCTACTTCTCCCACAAGGAAGGTGCTAAGCCTGAAAACTCTTGCTGGTCTGCACCTTCCCTTGGCAGCCTATTCACAGCACAACAGCCCTGCGGATCTGTGCTTTCCCACAGACGCTACAGCTCATGCTGCTTTTCCTCTGCAGAGCCCCTCTCCGATAAGGCAAAAATCCGGCTCCTTCTCCCACAAGGAAGGTGCTAGCCCTGAAAACTCTTGCTGGTCTGCACCTTCCCCGTGCAGCCTATTCACAGCACAACAGCCCTGCGGATCTGTGCTTTCCCACAGAAGATACAGCTCATGCTGCTTTTCCTGTGCAGAGCCCCTCTCCGATAAGGCAAAAATCCGGCTACTTCTCCCACAAGGAAGGTGCTAGCCCTGAAAGCGCTTGCTGGTCTGCACCTTCCCTTGGCAGCCTATTCACAGCACAACAGCCCTGCGGATCTGTGCTTTCCCACAGACGATACAGCTCATGATGCTTTTCCTGTGCAGAGCCCCTTTTCGAAAAGGGAAACGTCCGGCTCCTTCTCCCACAAGGAAGGTGCTAGCCCTGAAAACTCTTGCTGGTCTGCACCTTCCCCGTGCAGCCTATTCAGAGCACAACAGCCCTGCGGATCTGTGCTTTCCCACAGACGATACAGCTCCTGCTTGTTTTTCTCTGCAGAGCCCTTCTCCGATATGGTAAAAATCCGGCTCCTTCTCCCACAAGGAAGGTGCTAAGCCTGAAAACTCTTGCTGGTCTGCACCTTCCCTTGGCAGCCTATTCACAGCAAAACAGCCCTGCGGATCTGTGCTTTCCCACAGACGCTACAGCTCATGATGCTTTTCCTCTGCAGAGCCCCTTTCGGAAAAGGCAAAAATCCGGCTCCTTCCCCCACAAGGAAGGTGCTAGCCCTGAAAGCTCTTGCTGGTCTGCACCTTCCCCGTGCAGCCTATTCACAGCACAACAGCCCTGCTGATCTGTGCTTTCCCACAGACGTTACAGCTCATGCTGCTTTTCCTGTGCAGAGCCCCTCTCCGGTACGGCAAAAATCCGGCTCCTTCTCCCACAAGGAAGGTGCTAGCCCTGAAAGCTCTTGCTGGTCTGCACCTTCCCTTGGCAGCCTATTCACAGCAAAACAGCCCTGCTGATCTGTGCTTTCCCACAGACGATACAGCTCATGCTTGTTTTTCTCTGCAGGGCCCTTCTCCGATATGGTAAAAATCCTGCTCCTTCTCCCTCAAGGATGGTACTAAGCCTGAAAACTCTTGCTGGTCTGCACCTTCCCTTGGCAGCCTATTCACAGCACAACAGCCCTGCGGATCTGTGCTTTCCCACAGACGATACAGCTCATGCTGCTTTTCCTCTGCAGAGCCCCTTTTCGAAAAGGGAAACGTCCGGCTCCTTCTCCCACAAGGAAGGTGCTAAGCCTGAAAGCTCTTGCTGGTCTGCACCTTCCCTTGGCAGCCTATTCACAGCACAACAGCCCTGCGGATCTGTGCTTTCCCACAGACGATACAGCTCCTGCTTGTTTTTCTCTGCAGAGCCCTTCTCCGATATGGTAAAAATCCGGCTCCTTCTCCCACAAGGAAGGTGCTAAGCCTGAAAACTCTTGCTGGTCTGCACCTTCCCTTGGCAGCCTATTCACAGCAAAACAGCCCTGCGGATCTGTGCTTTCCCACAGAAGATACAGCTCATGCTGCTTTTCCTGTGCAGAGCCCCTCTCCGATAAGGCAAAAGTCCGGCTACTTCTCCCACAAGGAAGGTGCTAGCCCTGAAAGCGATTGCTGGTCTGCACCTTCCCCGTGCAGCCTATTCACAGCACAACAGCCCTGCGGATCTGTGCTTTCCCACAGACGATACAGCTCATGCAGCTTTTCGTCTGCAGAGCCCCTTTCGGAAAAGGCAAAAATCTGGCTCCTTCTCCCACAAGGAAGGTGCTAGCCCTGAAAGCCCTTGCTGGTCTGCACCTTCCCTTGGCAGCCTATTCACAGCACAACAGCCCTGCGGATCTGTACTTTCCCAGAGACGATACAGCTCATGCTGCTTTTCCTCTGTAGAGCCCCTCTCCGGTACGGCAAAAATCCGGCTCCTTCTCCCACAAGGAAGGTGCTAGCCCTGAAAGCTCTTGCTGGTCTGCACCTTCCCTTGGCAGCCTATTCACAGCACAACAGCCCTGCGGATCTGTGCTTTCCCACAGACGATACAGCTCATGCTGCTTTTCCTCTGCAGAGCCCCTCTCCGGTACGGCAAAAATCCAGCTCCTTCTCCCACAAGGAAGGTGCTAGCCCTGAAAGCGCTTGCTGGTCTGCACCTTCCCTTGGCAGCCTATTCACAACAAAACAGCCCTGCGGATCTGTGCTTTCCCACAGACGATACAGCTCATGCTTGTTTTTCTCTGCAGAGCCCTTCTCCGATATGGTAAAAATCCTGCTCCTTCTCCCACAAGGATGGTACTAAGCCTGAAAACTCTTGCTGGTCTGCACCTTCCCTTGGCAGCCTATTCACAGCACAACAGCCCTGCGGATCTGTGCTTTCCCACAGACGATACAGCTCATGCTGCTTTTCCTCTGCAGAGCCCCTCTCCGATACGGCAAAAATCCGGCTCCTTCTCCCACAAGGAAGGTGCTAGCCCTGAAAGCTCTTGCTGGTCTGCACCTTCCCCGTGCAGCCTATTCACAGCACAACAGCCCTGCGGATCTGTGCTTTCCCACAGAAGATACAGCTCATGCTGCTTTTCCTGTGCAGAGCCCCTCTCCGATAAGGCAAAAATCTGGCTCCTTCTCCCACAAGGAAGGTGCTAGCCCTGAAAGCGCTTGCTGGTCTGCACCTTCCCTTGGCAGCCTATTCACAGCAAAACAGCCCTGCGGATCTGTGCTTTCCCACAGACGATACAGCTCATGCTGCTTTTCCTCTGCAGAGCCCCTCTTCGATATGGCAAAAATCCGGCTCCTTCTCCCACAAGGAAGGTGCTAAGCCTGAAAGCGCTTGCTGGTCTGCACCTTCCCTTGGCAGCCTATTCACAGCACAACAGCCCTGCGGATCTGTGCTTTCCCACAGACGATACAGCTCATGCTGCTTTTCCTCTGCAGAGCCCCTCTCTGGTACGGCAAAAATCCGGCTCCTTCTCCCACAAGGAAGGTGCTAGCCCTGAAAGCTCTTGCTGGTCTGCACCTTCCCTTGGCAGCCTATTCACAGCAAAACAGCCCTGCGGATCTGTGCTTTCCCACAGAAGATACAGCTCCTGCTTGTTTTTCTCTGCAGAGCCCTTCTCCGATATGGTAAAAATCCGGCTCCTTCTCCCACAAGGATGGTACTAAGCCTGAAAACTCTTGCTGGTCTGCACCTTCCCTTGGCAGCCTATTCACAGCACAACAGCCCTGCGGATCTGTGCTTTCCCACAGACGATACAGCTCATGATGCTTTTCCTGTGCAGAGCCCCTTTTCGAAAAGGGAAACGTCCGGCTCCTTCTCCCACAAGGAAGGTGCTAAGCCTGAAAGCTCTTGCTGGTCTGCACCTTCCCTTGGCAGCCTATTCACAGCAAAACAGCCCTGCGGATCTGTGCTTTCCCACAGACGATACAGCTCCTGCTTGTTTTTCTCTGCAGAGCCCTTCTCCGATATGGTAAAAATCCGGCTCCTTCTCCCACAAGGAAGGTGCTAAGCCTGAAAAACTCTTGCTGGTCTGCACCTTCCCTTGGCAGCCTATTCACAGCAAAACAGCCCTGCGGATCTGTGCTTTCCCACAGAAGATACAGCTCATGCTGCTTTTCCTGTGCAGAGCCCCTCTCCGATAAGGCAAAAATCCGGCTACTTCTCCCACAAGGAAGGTGCTAGCCCTGAAAGCTCTTGCTGGTCTGCACCTTCCCTTGGCAGCCTATTCACAGCAAAACAGCCCTGCTGATCTGTGCTTTCCCACAGACGATACAGCTCCTGCTTCTTTTCCTCTGCAGAGCCCCTCTACGATATGGTAAAAATCCGGCTCCTTCTCCCACAAGGAAGGTGCTAAGCCTGAAAGCTCTTGCTGGTCTGCACCTTCCCTTGGCAGCCTATTCACAGTACAACAGCCCTGCGGATCTGTGCTTTCCCAGAGACGATACAGCTCATGATGCTTTTCCACTGCAGAGCCCCTCTCCGATAAGGCAAAAATCCGGCTCCTTCTCCCACAAGGAAGGTGCTAGCCCTGAAAGCGCTTGCTGGTCTGCACCTTCCCTTGGCAGCCTATTCACAGCAAAACAGCCCTGCGGATCTGTGCTTTCCCACAGATGATACAGCTCCTGCTTGTTTTTCTCTGCAGAGCCCTTCTCCGATATGGTAAAAATCCGGCTCCTTCTCCCACAAGGAGAGGTGCTTAGCCTGAAAGCTCTTGCTGGTCTGCACCTTCCCTTGGCAGCCTATTCACAGCACAACAGCCCTGCGGATCTGTGCTTTCCCACAGACGCTACAGCTCATGCTGCTTTTCCTCTGCAGAGCCCTTCTCCGATATGGCAAAAATCCGGCTCCTTCTCCCACAAGGAAGGTGCTAGCCCTGAAAACTCTTGCTGGTCTGCACCTTCCCTTGGCAGCCTATTCACAGCACAACAGCCCTGCGGATCTGTGCTTTCCCACAGAAGATACAGCTCATGCTGCTTTTCCTGTGCAGAGCCCCTCTCCGATAAGTCAAAAATCCGGCTACTTCTCCCACAAGGAAGGTGCTAGCCCTGAAAGCGCTTGCTGGTCTGCACCTTCCCTTGGCAGCCTATTCACAGCATAACAGCCCTGCGGATCTGTGCTTTCCCACAGACGATACAGCTCATGATGCTTTTCCTGTGCAGAGCCCCTTTTCGAAAAGGGAAACGTCCGGCTCCTTCTCCCACAAGGAAGGTGCTAAGCCTG
This sequence comes from Necrosyrtes monachus, assembly GCA_037953605.1. Taxonomy (NCBI): domain Eukaryota; kingdom Metazoa; phylum Chordata; class Aves; order Accipitriformes; family Accipitridae; genus Necrosyrtes; species Necrosyrtes monachus. The sequence goes on from JAZGTQ010000404.1 coordinate 84,337, forward strand.
AAAGCTCTTGCTGGTCTGCACCTTCCCTTGGCAGCCTATTCACAGCACAACAGCCCTGCGGATCTGTGCTTTCCCACAGACGATACAGCTCCTGCTTGTTTTTCTCTGCAGAGCCCTTCTCCGATATGGTAAAAATCCGGCTACTTCTCCCACAAGGAAGGTGCTAAGCCTGAAAACTCTTGCTGGTCTGCACCTTCCCTTGGCAGCCTATTCACAGCACAACAGCCCTGCGGATCTGTGCTTTCCCACAGACGCTACAGCTCATGCTGCTTTTCCTCTGCAGAGCCCTTCTCCGATATGGCAAAAATCCGGCTCCTTCTCCCACAAGGAAGGTGCTAGCCCTGAAAACTCTTGCTGGTCTGCACCTTCCCCGTGCAGCCTATTCACAGCACAACAGCCCTGCGGATCTGTGCTTTCCCACAGAAGATACAGCTCATGCTGCTTTTCCTGTGCAGAGCCCCTCTCCGATAAGTCAAAAATCCGGCTACTTCTCCCACAAGGAAGGTGCTAGCCCTGAAAGCGCTTGCTGGTCTGCACCTTCCCTTGGCAGCCTATTCACAGCATAACAGCCCTGCGGATCTGTGCTTTCCCACAGACGATACAGCTCATGATGCTTTTCCTGTGCAGAGCCCCTTTTCGAAAAGGGAAACGTCCGGCTCCTTCTCCCACAAGGAAGGTGCTAAGCCTGAAAGCTCTTGCTGGTCTGCACCTTCCCTTGGCAGCCTATTCACAGCACAACAGCCCTGCGGATCTGTGCTTTCCCACAGACGATACAGCTCCTGCTTGTTTTTCTCTGCAGAGCCCTTCTCCGATATGGTAAAAATCCGGCTACTTCTCCCACAAGGAAGGTGCTAAGCCTGAAAACTCTTGCTGGTCTGCACCTTCCCTTGGCAGCCTATTCACAGCACAACAGCCCTGCGGATCTGTGCTTTCCCACAGACGCTACAGCTCATGCTGCTTTTCCTCTGCAGAGCCCCTCTCCGATAAGGCAAAAATCCGGCTCCTTCTCCCACAAGGAAGGTGCTAGCCCTGAAAACTCTTGCTGGTCTGCACCTTCCCCGTGCAGCCTATTCACAGCACAACAGCCCTGCGGATCTGTGCTTTCCCACAGAAGATACAGCTCATGCTGCTTTTCCTGTGCAGAGCCCCTCTCCGATAAGGCAAAAATCCGGCTACTTCTCCCACAAGGAAGGTGCTAGCCCTGAAAGCGCTTGCTGGTCTGCACCTTCCCTTGGCAGCCTATTCACAGCACAACAGCCCTGCGGATCTGTGCTTTCCCACAGACGATACAGCTCATGATGCTTTTCCTGTGCAGAGCCCCTTTTCGAAAAGGGAAACGTCCGGCTCCTTCTCCCACAAGGAAGGTGCTAGCCCTGAAAACTCTTGCTGGTCTGCACCTTCCCCGTGCAGCCTATTCAGAGCACAACAGCCCTGCGGATCTGTGCTTTCCCACAGACGATACAGCTCCTGCTTGTTTTTCTCTGCAGAGCCCTTCTCCGATATGGTAAAAATCCGGCTCCTTCTCCCACAAGGAAGGTGCTAAGCCTGAAAACTCTTGCTGGTCTGCACCTTCCCTTGGCAGCCTATTCACAGCAAAACAGCCCTGCGGATCTGTGCTTTCCCACAGACGCTACAGCTCATGATGCTTTTCCTCTGCAGAGCCCCTTTCGGAAAAGGCAAAAATCCGGCTCCTTCCCCCACAAGGAAGGTGCTAGCCCTGAAAGCTCTTGCTGGTCTGCACCTTCCCCGTGCAGCCTATTCACAGCACAACAGCCCTGCTGATCTGTGCTTTCCCACAGACGTTACAGCTCATGCTGCTTTTCCTGTGCAGAGCCCCTCTCCGGTACGGCAAAAATCCGGCTCCTTCTCCCACAAGGAAGGTGCTAGCCCTGAAAGCTCTTGCTGGTCTGCACCTTCCCTTGGCAGCCTATTCACAGCAAAACAGCCCTGCTGATCTGTGCTTTCCCACAGACGATACAGCTCATGCTTGTTTTTCTCTGCAGGGCCCTTCTCCGATATGGTAAAAATCCTGCTCCTTCTCCCTCAAGGATGGTACTAAGCCTGAAAACTCTTGCTGGTCTGCACCTTCCCTTGGCAGCCTATTCACAGCACAACAGCCCTGCGGATCTGTGCTTTCCCACAGACGATACAGCTCATGCTGCTTTTCCTCTGCAGAGCCCCTTTTCGAAAAGGGAAACGTCCGGCTCCTTCTCCCACAAGGAAGGTGCTAAGCCTGAAAGCTCTTGCTGGTCTGCACCTTCCCTTGGCAGCCTATTCACAGCACAACAGCCCTGCGGATCTGTGCTTTCCCACAGACGATACAGCTCCTGCTTGTTTTTCTCTGCAGAGCCCTTCTCCGATATGGTAAAAATCCGGCTCCTTCTCCCACAAGGAAGGTGCTAAGCCTGAAAACTCTTGCTGGTCTGCACCTTCCCTTGGCAGCCTATTCACAGCAAAACAGCCCTGCGGATCTGTGCTTTCCCACAGAAGATACAGCTCATGCTGCTTTTCCTGTGCAGAGCCCCTCTCCGATAAGGCAAAAGTCCGGCTACTTCTCCCACAAGGAAGGTGCTAGCCCTGAAAGCGATTGCTGGTCTGCACCTTCCCCGTGCAGCCTATTCACAGCACAACAGCCCTGCGGATCTGTGCTTTCCCACAGACGATACAGCTCATGCTGCTTTTCGTCTGCAGAGCCCCTTTCGGAAAAGGCAAAAATCTGGCTCCTTCTCCCACAAGGAAGGTGCTAGCCCTGAAAGCCCTTGCTGGTCTGCACCTTCCCTTGGCAGCCTATTCACAGCACAACAGCCCTGCGGATCTGTACTTTCCCAGAGACGATACAGCTCATGCTGCTTTTCCTCTGTAGAGCCCCTCTCCGGTACGGCAAAAATCCGGCTCCTTCTCCCACAAGGAAGGTGCTAGCCCTGAAAGCTCTTGCTGGTCTGCACCTTCCCTTGGCAGCCTATTCACAGCACAACAGCCCTGCGGATCTGTGCTTTCCCACAGACGATACAGCTCATGCTGCTTTTCCTCTGCAGAGCCCCTCTCCGGTACGGCAAAAATCCAGCTCCTTCTCCCACAAGGAAGGTGCTAGCCCTGAAAGCGCTTGCTGGTCTGCACCTTCCCTTGGCAGCCTATTCACAACAAAACAGCCCTGCGGATCTGTGCTTTCCCACAGACGATACAGCTCATGCTTGTTTTTCTCTGCAGAGCCCTTCTCCGATATGGTAAAAATCCTGCTCCTTCTCCCACAAGGATGGTACTAAGCCTGAAAACTCTTGCTGGTCTGCACCTTCCCTTGGCAGCCTATTCACAGCACAACAGCCCTGCGGATCTGTGCTTTCCCACAGACGATACAGCTCATGCTGCTTTTCCTCTGCAGAGCCCCTCTCCGATACGGCAAAAATCCGGCTCCTTCTCCCACAAGGAAGGTGCTAGCCCTGAAAGCTCTTGCTGGTCTGCACCTTCCCCGTGCAGCCTATTCACAGCACAACAGCCCTGCGGATCTGTGCTTTCCCACAGAAGATACAGCTCATGCTGCTTTTCCTGTGCAGAGCCCCTCTCCGATAAGGCAAAAATCTGGCTCCTTCTCCCACAAGGAAGGTGCTAGCCCTGAAAGCGCTTGCTGGTCTGCACCTTCCCTTGGCAGCCTATTCACAGCAAAACAGCCCTGCGGATCTGTGCTTTCCCACAGACGATACAGCTCATGCTGCTTTTCCTCTGCAGAGCCCCTCTTCGATATGGCAAAAATCCGGCTCCTTCTCCCACAAGGAAGGTGCTAAGCCTGAAAGCGCTTGCTGGTCTGCACCTTCCCTTGGCAGCCTATTCACAGCACAACAGCCCTGCGGATCTGTGCTTTCCCACAGACGATACAGCTCATGCTGCTTTTCCTCTGCAGAGCCCCTCTCTGGTACGGCAAAAATCCGGCTCCTTCTCCCACAAGGAAGGTGCTAGCCCTGAAAGCTCTTGCTGGTCTGCACCTTCCCTTGGCAGCCTATTCACAGCAAAACAGCCCTGCGGATCTGTGCTTTCCCACAGAAGATACAGCTCCTGCTTGTTTTTCTCTGCAGAGCCCTTCTCCGATATGGTAAAAATCCGGCTCCTTCTCCCACAAGGATGGTACTAAGCCTGAAAACTCTTGCTGGTCTGCACCTTCCCTTGGCAGCCTATTCACAGCACAACAGCCCTGCGGATCTGTGCTTTCCCACAGACGATACAGCTCATGATGCTTTTCCTGTGCAGAGCCCCTTTTCGAAAAGGGAAACGTCCGGCTCCTTCTCCCACAAGGAAGGTGCTAAGCCTGAAAGCTCTTGCTGGTCTGCACCTTCCCTTGGCAGCCTATTCACAGCAAAACAGCCCTGCGGATCTGTGCTTTCCCACAGACGATACAGCTCCTGCTTGTTTTTCTCTGCAGAGCCCTTCTCCGATATGGTAAAAATCCGGCTCCTTCTCCCACAAGGAAGGTGCTAAGCCTGAAAAACTCTTGCTGGTCTGCACCTTCCCTTGGCAGCCTATTCACAGCAAAACAGCCCTGCGGATCTGTGCTTTCCCACAGAAGATACAGCTCATGCTGCTTTTCCTGTGCAGAGCCCCTCTCCGATAAGGCAAAAATCCGGCTACTTCTCCCACAAGGAAGGTGCTAGCCCTGAAAGCTCTTGCTGGTCTGCACCTTCCCTTGGCAGCCTATTCACAGCAAAACAGCCCTGCTGATCTGTGCTTTCCCACAGACGATACAGCTCCTGCTTCTTTTCCTCTGCAGAGCCCCTCTACGATATGGTAAAAATCCGGCTCCTTCTCCCACAAGGAAGGTGCTAAGCCTGAAAACTCTTGCTGGTCTGCACCTTCCCTTGGCAGCCTATTCACAGCAAAACAGCCCTGCGGATCTGTGCTTTCCCACAGACGCTACAGCTCATGATGCTTTTCCTCTGCAGAGCCCCTTTCGGAAAAGGCAAAAATCCGGCTCCTTCTCCCACAAGGAAGGTGCTAGCCCTGAAAGCGCTTGCTGGTCTGCACCTTCCCCGTGCAGCCTATTCACAGCACAACAGCCCTGCGGATCTGTGCTTTCCCACAGAAGATACAGCTCCTGCTTGTTTTTCTCTGCAGAGCCCTTCTCCGATATGGTAAAAATCCGGCTCCTTCTCCCACAAGGAAGGTGCTAAGCCTGAAAACTCTTGCTGGTCTGCACCTTCCCTTGGCAGCCTATTCACAGCAAAACAGCCCTGCGGATCTGTGCTTTCCCACAGACGATACAGCTCATGCTGCTTTTCCTCTGCAGAGCCCCTCTCCGGTACGGCAAAAATCCGGCTCCTTCTCCCACAAGGAAGGTGCTAGCCCTGAAAGCTCTTGCTGGTCTGCACCTTCCCTTGGCAGCCTATTCACAGCTAAACAGCCCTGCGGATCTGTGCTTTCCCACAGACGATACAGCTCATGCTGCTTTTCCTCTGCAGAGCCCCTCTCCGGTACGGCAAAAATCCAGCTCCTTCTCCCACAAGGAAGGTGCTAGCCCTGAAAGCGCTTGCTGGTCTGCACCTTCCCTTGGCAGCCTATTCACAACAAAACAGCCCTGCGGATCTGTGCTTTCCCACAGAAGATACAGCTCATGCTGCTTTTCCTGTGCAGAGCCCCTCTCCGATAAGGCAAAAATCCGGCTCCTTCTCCCACAAGGAAGGTGCTAGCCCTGAAAGCTCTTGCTGGTCTGCACCTTCCCTTGGCAGCCTATTCGCAGCAAAACAGCCTTGCTGATCTGTGCTTTCCCACAGACGATACAGCTCCTGCTTCTTTTCCTCTGCAGAGCCCCTCTACGATATGGTAAAAATCCGGCTCCTTCTCCCACAAGGAAGGTGCTAAGCCTGAAAGCTCTTGCTGGTCTGCACCTTCCCTTGGCAGCCTATTCACAGCAAAACAGCCCTGCGGATCTGTGCTTTCCCACAGAAGATACAGCTCATGCTGCTTTTCCTGTGCAGAGCCCCTCTCCGATAAGGTAAAAATCCGGCTCCTTCTCCCGCAAGGAAGGAGCTAGCCCTGAAAGCTCTTGCTGGTCTGCACCTTCCCTTGGCAGCCTATTCACAGCACAACAGCCCTGCGGATCTGTGCTTTCCCACAGACGATACATCTCCTGCTTATTTTTCTCTGCAGAGCCCCTTTCGGAAAAGGCAAAAATCCGGCTCCTTCTCCCACAAGGAAGGTGCTAGCCCTGAAAGCGCTTGCTGGTCTGCACCTTCCCTTGGCAGCCTATTCACAGCAAAACAGCCCTGCGGATCTGTGCTTTCCCACAGACGTTACAGCTCCTGCTTGTTTTTCTCTGCAGAGCCCTTCTCCGATATGGTAAAAATCCTGCTCCTTCTCCCACAAGGATGGTACTAAGCCTGAAAACTCTTGCTGGTCTGCACCTTCCCTTGGCAGCCTATTCACAGCAAAACAGCCCTGCGGATCTGTGCTTTCCCACAGACGCTACAGCTCATGATGCTTTTCCTCTGCAGAGCCCCTTTCGGAAATGGCAAAAATACGGCTCCTTCTCCCACAGGGAAGGTGCTAGCCCTGAAAGCTCTTGCTGGTCTGCACCTTCCCCGTGCAGCCTATTCACAGCACAACAGCCCTGCGGATCTGTGCTTTCCCACAGACGATACAGCTCATGCTGCTTTTCCTCTGCAGAGCCCCTCTCCGATACGGCAAAAATCCGGCTCCTTCTCCCACAAGGAAGGTGCTAGCCCTGAAAGCTCTTGCTGGTCTGCACCTTCCCCGTGCAGCCTATTCACAGCACAACAGCCCTGCGGATCTGTGCTTTCCCACAGAAGATACAGCTCATGCTGCTTTTCCTGTGCAGAGCCCCTCTCCGATAAGGCAAAAATGCGGCTCCTTCTCCCACAAGGAAGGTGCTAGCCCTGAAAGCGCTTGCTGGTCTGCACCTTCCCTTGGCAGCCTATTCACAGCAAAACAGCCCTGCGGATCTGTGCTTTCCCACAGACGATACAGCTCATGCTGCTTTTCCTCTGCAGAGCCCCTCTCCGGTACGGCAAAAATGCGGCTCCTTCTCCCACAAGGAAGGTGCTAGCCCTGAAAGCTCTTGCTGGTCTGCACCTTCCCCGTGCAGCCTATTCACAGCACAACAGCCCTGCGGATCTGTGCTTTCCCACAGAAGATACAGCTCATGCTGCTTTTCCTCTGCAGAGCCCCTCTCCGATAAGGCAAAAATGCGGCTACTTCTCCCACAATGAAGGTGCTAGCCCTGAAAGCGCTTGCTGGTCTGCACCTTCCCTTGGCAGCCTATTCACAGCACAACAGCCCTGCGGATCTGTGCATTCCCACAGACGATACAGCTCATGCTGCTTTTCCTCTGCAGAGCCCCTCTCCGGTACGGCAAAAATCCGGCTCCTTCTCCCACAAGGAAGGTGCTAGCCCTGAAAGCTCTTGCTGGTCTGCACCTTCCCTTGGCAGCCTATTCACAGCAAAACAGCCCTGCGGATCTGTGCTATCCCACAGACGTTACAGCTCCTGCTTGTTTTTCTCTGCAGAGCCCTTCTCCGATATGGTAAAAATCCGGCTCCTTCTCCCACAAGGAAGGTGCTAAGCCTGAAAACTCTTGCTGGTCTGCACCTTCCCTTGGCAGCCTATTCACAGCAAAACAGCCCTGCGGATCTGTGCTTTCCCACAGAAGATACAGCTCATGCTGCTTTTCCTGTGCAGAGCCCCTCTCCGATAAGGCAAAAATCCGGCTACTTCTCCCACAAGGAAGGTGCTAGCCCTGAAAGCTCTTGCTGGTCTGCACCTTCCCTTGGCAGCCTATTCACAGCAAAACAGCCCTGCGGATCTGTGCTTTCCCAGAGACGATACAGCTCCTGCTTCTTTTCCTCTGCAGAGCCCCTCTACGATATGGTAAAAATCCGGCTCCTTCTCCCACAAGGAAGGTGCTAAGCCTGAAAACTCTTGCTGGTCTGCACCTTCCCCGTGCAGCCTATTCACAGCACAACAGCCCTGCGGATCTGTGCTTTCCCACAGAAGATACAGCTCCTGCTTGTTTTTCTCTGCAGAGCCCTTCTCCGATATGGTAAAAATCCGGCTCCTTCTCCCACAAGGAAGGTGCTAAGCCTGAAAACTCTTGCTGGTCTGCACCTTCCCTTGGCAGCCTATTCACAGCAAAACAGCCCTGCGGATCTGTGCTTTCCCACAGACGCTACAGCTCATGATGCTTTTCCTCTGCAGAGCCCCTTTCGGAAAAGGCAAAAATCCGGCTCCTTCTCCCACAAGGAAGGTGCTAGCCCTGAAAGCGCTTGATGGTCTGCACCTTCCCTTGGCAGCCTATTCACAGCACAACAGCCCTGCGGATCTGTGCTTTCCCACAGAAGATACAGCTCATGCTGCTTTTCCTGTGCAGAGCCCCTCTCCGATAAGGCAAAAATCCGGCTCCTTCTCCCACAAGGAAGGTGCTAGCCCTGAAAGCTCTTGCTGGTCTGCACCTTCCCTTGGCAGCCTATTCACAGCAAAACAGCCTTGCTGATCTGTGCTTTCCCACAGACGATACAGCTCCTGCTTCTTTTCCTCTGCAGAGCCCCTCTACGATATGTTAAAAATCCGGCTCCTTCTCCCACAAGGAAGGTGCTAAGCCTGAAAACTCTTGCTGGTCTGCACCTTCCCTTGGCAGCCTATTCACAGCAAAACAGCCCTGCGGATCTGTGCTTTCCCACAGAAGATACAGCTCATGCTGCTTTTCCTGTGCAGAGCCCCTCTCCGATAAGGCAAAAATCCGGCTCCTTCTCCCGCAAGGAAGGAGCTAGCCCTGAAAGCGCTTGCTGGTCTGCACCTTCCCTTGGCAGCCTATTCACAGCAAAACAGCCCTGCGGATCTGTGCTTTCCCACAGACGTTACAGCTCCTGCTTGTTTTTATCTGCAGAGCCCTTCTCCGATATGGTAAAAATCCTGCTCCTTCTCCCACAAGGATGGTACTAAGCCTGAAAACTCTTGCTGGTCTGCACCTTCCCTTGGCAGCCTATTCACAGCAAAACAGCCCTGCGGATCTGTGCTTTCCCACAGACGCTACAGCTCATGATGCTTTTCCTCTGCAGAGCCCCTTTCGGAAAAGGCAAAAATACGGCTCCTTCTCCCACAGGGAAGGTGCTAGCCCTGAAAGCTCTTGCTGGTCTGCACCTTCCCCGTGCAGCCTATTCACAGCACAACAGCCCTGCGGATCTGTACTTTCCCAGAGACAATACAGCTCATGCTGCTTTTCCTCTGCAGAGCCCCTCTCCGGTACGGCAAAAATCCGGCTCCTTCTCCCACAAGGAAGGTGCTAGCCCTGAAAGCGCTTGCTGGTCTGAACCTTCCCTTGGCAGCCTATTCACAGCACAACAGCCCTGCGGATCTGTGCTTTCCCACAGACGCTACAGCTCATGCTGCTTTTCCTCTGCAGAGCCCCTCTCCGGTACGGCAAAAATCCAGCTCCTTCTCCCACAAGGAAGGTGCTAGCCCTGAAAGCGCTTGCTGGTCTGCACCTTCCCTTGGCAGCCTATTCACAGCAAAACAGCCCTGCGGATCTGTGCTTTCCCACAGATGATACAGCTCCTGCTTGTTTTTCTCTGCAGAGCCCTTCTCCGATATGGTAAAGATCCCGCTCCTTCTCCCACAAGGAGAGGTGCTTAGCCTGAAAGCTCTTGCCTGTCTGCACCTTCCCTTGGCAGCCTATTCACAGCACAACAGCCCTGCGGATCTGTGCTTTCCCACAGACGATACAGCTCATGATGCTTTTCCTGTGCAGAGCCCCTTTTCGAAAAGGGAAACGTCCGGCTCCTTCTCCCACAAGGAAGGTGCTAAGCCTGAAAGCTCTTGCTGGTCTGCACCTTCCCTTGGCAGCCTATTCACAGCACAACAGCCCTGCGGATCTGTGCTTTCCCACAGACGCTACAGCTCATGCTGCTTTTCCTCTGCAGAGCCCCTTTCGGAAAAGGCAAAAATCCGGCTCCTTCTCCCACAAGGAAGGTGCTAGCCCTGAAAGCTCTTGCTGGTCTGCACCTTCCCCGTGCAGCCTATTCACAGCACAACAGCCCTGCTGATCTGTGCTTTCCCACAGACGATACAGCTCCTGCTTGTTTTTCTCTGCAGAGCCCTTCTCCGATATGGTAAAAATCCGGCTCCTTCTCCCACAAGGAAGGTGCTAAGCCTGAAAGCTCTTGCTGGTCTGCACCTTCCCTTGGCAGCCTATTCACAGCAAAACAGCCCTGCGGATCTGTGCTTTCCCACAGACGATACAGCTCATGCTGCTTTTCCTCTGCAGAGCCCCTCTACGATATGGCAAAAATCCGGCTCCTTCTCCCACAAGGAAGGTGCTAGCCCTGAAAGCTCTTGCTGGTCTGCACCTTCCCTTGGCAGCCTATTCACAGCAAAACAGCCCTGCGGATCTGTGCTTTCCCACAGACGATACAGCTCCTGCTTGTTTTTCTCTGCAGAGCCCTTCTCCGATATGGTAAAAATCCGGCTCCTTCTCCCACAAGGAAGGTGCTAAGCCTGAAAACTCTTGCTGGTCTGCACCTTCCCTTGGCAGCCTATTCACAGCAAAACAGCCCTGCGGATCTGTGCTTTCCCACAGACGCTACAGCTCATGATGCTTTTCCTCTGCAGAGCCCCTTTCGGAAAAGGCAAATATCCGGCTCCTTCTCCCACAAGGAAGGTGCTAGCCCTGAAAGCTCTTGCTGGTCTGCACCTTCCCTTGGCAGCCTATTCACAGCAAAACAGCCCTGCGGATCTGTGCTTTCCCACAGACGATACAGCTCCTGCTTTTTTTTCTCTGCAGAGCCCTTCTCCGATATGGTAAAAATCCTGCTCCTTCTCCCACAAGGAAGGTGCTAGCCCTGAAAGCTCTTGCTGGTCTGCACCTTCCCTTGGCAGCCTATTCACAGCACAACAGCCCTGCGGATCTGTGCTTTCCCACAGACGATACAGCTCATGATGCTTTTCCTTTGCAGAGCCCCTCTCCGGTACGGCAAAAATCCGGCTCCTTCTCCCACAAGGAAGGTGCTAGCCCTGAAAGCTCTTGCTGGTCTGCACCTTCCCTTGGCAGCCTATTCACAGCAAAACAGCCCTGCGGATCTGTGCTTTCCCACAGACGATACAGCTCATGCTGCTTTTCCTGTGCAGAGCCCCTCTCCGGTACGGCAAAAATCCAGCTCCTTCTCCCACAAGGAAGGTGCTAGCCCTGAAAGCGCTTGCTGGTCTGCACCTTCCCTTGGCAGCCTATTCACAACAAAACAGCCCTGCGGATCTGTGCTTTCCCACAGAAGATACAGCTCATGCTGCTTTTCCTGTGCAGAGCCCCTCTCCGATAAGGCAAAAATCCAGCTCCTTCTCCCACAAGGAAGGTGCTAGCCCTGAAAGCTCTTGCTGGTCTGCACCTTCCCTTGGCAGCCTATTCACAGCAAAACAGCCCTGCGGATCTGTGCTTTCCCACAGACGCTACAGCTCATGATGCTTTTCCTCTGCAGAGCCCCTCTACGATATGGTAAAAATCCGGCTCCTTCTCCCACAAGGAAGGTGCTAAGCCTGAAAACTCTTGCTGGTCTGCACCTTCCCTTGGCAGCCTATTCACAGCAAAACAGCCCTGCGGATCTGTGCTTTCCCACAGAAGATACAGCTCATGCTGCTTTTCCTGTGCAGAGCCTCTCTCCGATAAGGCAAAAATCCGGCTCCTTCTCCCGCAAGGAAGGAGCTAGCCCTGAAAGCTCTTGCTGGTCTGCACCTTCCCTTGGCAGCCTATTCACAGCACAACAGCCCTGCGGATCTGTGCTTTCCCACAGACGATACAACTCCTGCTTATTTTTCTCTGCAGAGCCCCTTTCGGAAAAGGCAAAAATCCGGCTCCTTCTCCCACAAGGAAGGTGCTAGCCCTGAAAGCGCTTGCTGGTCTGCACCTTCCCTTGGCAGCCTATTCACAGCAAAACAGCCCTGCGGATCTGTGCTTTCCCACAGACGCTACAGCTCATGATGCTTTTCCTCTGCAGAGCCCCTTTCGGAAAAGGCAAAAATACGGCTCCTTCTCCCACAGGGAAGGTGCTAGCCCTGAAAGCTCTTGCTGGTCTGCACCTTCCCCGTGCAGCCTATTCACAGCACAACAGCCCTGCGGATCTGTGCTTTCCCACAGACGATACAGCTCATGATGCTTTTCCTGTGCAGAGCCCCTTTTCGAAAAGGGAAACGTCCGGCTCCTTCTCCCACAAGGAAGGTGCTAAGCCTGAAAGCTCTTGCTGGTCTGCACCTTCCCTTGGCAGCCTATTCACAGCACAACAGCCCTGCGGATCTGTGCTTTCCCACAGACGCTACAGCTCATGCTGCTTTTCCTCTGCAGAGCCCCTTTCGGAAAAGGCAAAAATCCGGCTCCTTCTCCCACAAGGAAGGTGCTAGCCCTGAAAGCTCTTGCTGGTCTGCACCTTCCCCGTGCAGCCTATTCACAGCACAACAGCCCTGCTGATCTGTGCTTTCCCACAGACGATACAGCTCATGCTGCTTTTCCTGTGCAGAGCCCCTCTCTGGTACGGCAAAAATCCGGCTCCTTCTCCCACAAGGAAGGTGCTAGCCCTGAAAGCTCTTCCTGGTCTGCACCTTCCCTTGGCAGCCTATTCACAGCAAAACAGCCCTGCTGATCTGTGCTTTCCCACAGACGATACAGCTCCTGCTTGTTTTTCTCTGCAGAGCCCTTCTCCGATATGGTAAAAATCCTGCTCCTTCTCCCACAAGGATGGTACTAAGCCTGAAAACTCTTGCTGGTCTGCACCTTCCCTTGGCAGCCTATTCACAGCACAACAGCCCTGCGGATCTGTGCTTTCCCACAGACGATATAGCTCATGATGCTTTTTCCTGTGCAGAGCCCCTTTTCGAAAAGGGAAACGTCCGGCTCCTTCTCCCACAAGGAAGGTGCTAAGCCTGAAAGCTCTTGCTGGTCTGCACCTTCCCTTGGCAGCCTATTCACAGCACAACAGCCCTGCGGATCTGTGCTTTCCCACAGACGATACAGCTCATGCTGCTTTTCCTCTGCAGAGCCCCTCTACGATATGGCAAAAATCCGGCTCCTTCTCCCACAAGGAAGGTGCTAGCCCTGAAAGCTCTTGCTGGTCTGCACCTTCCCTTGGCAGCCTATTCACAGCACAACAGCCCTGCGGATCTGTGCTTTCCCACAGACGATACAGCTCCTGCTTGTTTTTCTCTGCAGAGCCCTTCTCCGATATGGTAAAAATCCGGCTCCTTCTCCCACAAGGAAGGTGCTAAGCCTGAAAGCTCTTGCTGGTCTGCACCTTCCCTTGGCAGCCTATTCACAGCAAAACAGCCCTGCAGATCTGTGCTTTCCCACAGACGATACAGCTCATGATGCTTTTCGTCTGCAGAGCCCCTTTCGGAAAAGGCAAAAATCCGGCTCCTTCTCCCACAAGGAAGGTGCTAGCCCTGAAAGCTCTTGCTGGTCTGCACCTTCCCTTGGCAGCCTATTCACAGCACAAAAGCCCTGCGGATCTGTGCTTTCCCACAGACGATACAGCTCCTGCTTGTTTTTCTCTGCAGAGCCCTTCTCCGATATGGTAAAAATCCGGCTCCTTCTCCCACAAGGAAGGTGCTAAGCCTGAAAACTCTTGCTGGTCTGCACCTTCCCTTGGCAGCCTATTCACAGCACAACAGCCCTGCGGATCTGTGCTTTCCCACAGAAGATACAGCTCATGCTGCTTTTCCTGTGCAGAGCCCCTCTCCGATAAGGCAAAAATCCGGCTACTTCTCCCACAAGGAAGGTGCTAGCCCTGAAAGCTCTTGCTGGTCTGCACCTTCCCTTGGCAGCCTATTCACAGCACAACAGCCCTGCGGATCTGTGCTTTCCCACAGACGATACAGCTCATGATGATTTTCCTGTGCAGAGAACCTTTTCGAAAAGGGAAACGTCCGGCTCCTTCTCCCACAAGGAAGGTGCTAAGCCTGAAAGCTCTTGCTGGTCTGCACCTTCCCTTGGCAGCCTATTCACAGCAAAACAGCCCTGCTGATCTGTGCTTTCCCACAGACGATACAGCTCCTGCTTCTTTTCCTCTGCAGAGCCCCTCTACGATATGGCAAAAATCCGGCTCCTTCTCCCACAAGGAAGGTGCTAAGCCTGAAAACTCTTGCTGGTCTGCACCTTCCCTTGGCAGCCTATTCACAGCACAACAGCCCTGCGGATCTGTGCTTTCCCACAGACGATACAGCTCATGATGATTTTCCTGTGCAGAGAACCTTTTCGAAAAGGGAAACGTCCGGCTCCTTCTCCCACAAGGAAGGTGCTAAGCCTGAAAGCTCTTGCTGGTCTGCACCTTCCCTTGGCAGCCTATTCACAGCAAAACAGCCCTGCTGATCTGTGCTTTCCCACAGACGATACAGCTCCTGCTTCTTTTCCTCTGCAGAGCCCCTCTACGATATGGCAAAAATCCGGCTCCTTCTCCCACAAGGAAGGTGCTAAGCCTGAAAACTCTTGCTGGTCTGCACCTTCCCTTGGCAGCCTATTCACAGCAAAACAGCCCTGCGGATCTGTGCTTTCCCACAGACGATACAGCTCATGATGCTTTTCCTGTGCAGAGAACCTTTTCGAAAAGGGAAACGTCCGGCTCCTTCTCCCACAAGGAAGGTGCTAAGCCTGAAAGCTCTTGCTGGTCTGCACCTTCCCTTGGCAGCCTATTCACAGCAAAACAGCCCTGCGGATCTGTGCTTTCCCACAGACGATACAGCTCCTGCTTCTTTTCCTCTGCAGAGCCCCTCTACGATATGGCAAAAATCCGGCTCCTTCTCCCACAAGGAAGGTGCTAAGCCTGAAAACTCTTGCTGGTCTGCACCTTCCCTTGGCAGCCTATTCACAGCAAAACAGCCCTGCGGATCTGTGCTTTCCCACAGACGCTACAGCTCATGATGCTTTTCCTCTGCAGAGCCCCTCTCAGGTACGGCAAAAATCCGGCTACTTCTCCCACAAGGAAGGTGCTAGCACTGAAAGCTCTTGCTGGTCTGCACCTTCCCTTGGCAGCCTATTCACAGCAAAACAGCCCTGCGGATCTGTGCTTTCCCACAGACGCTACAGCTCATGATGCTTTTCCTCTGCAGAGCCCCTTTCGGAAAAAGCAAATATCCGGCTCCTTCTCCCACAAGGAAGGTGCTAGCCCTGAAAGCTCTTGCTGGTCTGCACCTTCCCTTGGCAGCCTATTCACAGCAAAACAGCCCTGCTGATCTGTGCTTTCCCACAGACGATACAGCTCCTGCTTTTTTTTCTCTGCAGAGCCCTTCTCCGATATGGTAAAAATCCTGCTCCTTCTCCCACAAGGATGGTACTAAGCCTGAAAACTCTTGCTGGTCTGCACCTTCCCTTGGCAGCCTATTCACAGCACAACAGCCCTGCGGATCTGTGCTTTCCCACAGACGATACAGCTCATGATGCTTTTCCTGTGCAGAGCCCCTTTTCGAAAAGGGAAACGTCCGGCTCCTTCTCCCACAAGGAAGGTGCTAAGCCTGAAAGCTCTTGCTGGTCTGCACCTTCCCTTGGCAGCCTATTCACAGCACAACAGCCCTGCGGATCTGTGCTTTCCCACAGACGATACAGCTCATGCTGCTTTTCCTCTGCAGAGCCCCTCTCCGAAAAGGCAAAAATCCGGCTCCTTCTCCCACAAGGAAGGTGCTAGCCCTGAAAGCTCTTGCTAGTCTGCACCTTCCCTTGGCAGCCTATTCACAGCACAACAGCCCTGCGGATCTGTGCTTTCCCACAGACGATACAGCTCCTGCTTGTTTTTCTCTGCAGAGCCCTTCTCCGATATGGTAAAAATCCGGCTCCTTCTCCCACAAGGAAGGTGCTAAGCCTGAAAACTCTTGCTGGTCTGCACCTTCCCTTGGCAGCCTATTCACAGCAAAACAGCCCTGCGGATCTGTGCTTTCCCACAGACGCTACAGCTCATGATGCTTTTCCTCTGCAGAGCCCCTTTCGGAAAAGGCAAATATCCGGCTCCTTCTCCCACAAGGAAGGTGCTAGCCCTGAAAGCTCTTGCTGGTCTGCACCTTCCCTTGGCAGCCTATTCACAGCACAACAGCCCTGCTGATCTGTGCTTTCCCACAGACGATACAGCTCCTGCTTGTTTTTCTCTGCAGAGCCCTTCTCCGATATGGTAAAAATCCTGCTCCTTCTCCCACAAGGATGGTACTAAGCCTGAAAACTCTTGCTGGTCTGCACCTTCCCTTGGCAGCCTATTCACAGCACAACAGCCCTGCGGATCTGTGCTTTCCCACAGACGATACAGCTCATGATGCTTTTCCTGTGCAGAGCCCCTTTTCGAAAAGGGAAACGTCCGGCTCCTTCTCCCACAAGGAAGGTGCTAAGCCTGAAAGCTCTTGCTGGTCTGCACCTTCCCTTGGCAGCCTATTCACAGCACAACAGCCCTGCGGATCTGTGCTTTCCCACAGACGATACAGCTCATGCTGCTTTTCCTCTGCAGAGCCCCTCTACGATATGGCAAAAATCCGGCTCCTTCTCCCACAAGGAAGGTGCTAGCCCTGAAAGCTCTTGCTGGTCTGCACCTTCCCTTGGCAGCCTATTCACAGCACAACAGCCCTGCGGATCTGTGCTTTCCCACAGACGATACAGCTCCTGCTTGTTTTTCTCTGCAGAGCCCTTCTCCGATATGGTAAAAATCCGGCTCCTTCTCCCACAAGGAAGGTGCTAAGCCTGAAAACTCTTGCTGGTCTGCACCTTCCCTTGGCAGCCTATTCACAGCAAAACAGCCCTGCGGATCTGTGCTTTCCCACAGAAGATACAGCTCATGATGCTTTTCCTCTGCAGAGCCCCTCTCCGATAAGGCAAAAATCCGGCTACTTCTCCGACAAGGAAGGTGCTAGCCCTGAAAGCTCTTGCTGGTCTGCACCTTCCCTTGGCAGCCTATTCACAGCACAACAGCCCTGCGGATCTGTGCTTTCCCACAGACGATACAGCTCCTGCTTGTTTTTCTCTGCAGAGCCCTTCTCCGATATGGTAAAAATCCGGCTCCTTCTCCCACAAGGATGGTACTAAGCCTGAAAACTCTTGCTGGTCTGCACCTTCCCTTGGCAGCCTATTCACAGCAAAACAGCCCTGCGGATCTGTGCTTTCCCACAGACGCTACAGCTCATGCTGCTTTTCCTGTGCAGAGCCCCTCTCCGATAAGGCAAAAATCCGGCTCCTTCTCCCACAAGGAAGGTGCTAAGCCTGAAAGCTCTTGCTGGTCTGCACCTTCCCTTGGCAGCCTATTCACAGCACAACAGCCCTGCGGATCTGTGCTTTCCCACAGACGATACAGCTCCTGCTTGTTTTTCTCTGCAGAGCCCTTCTCCGATATGGTAAAAATCCGGCTCCTTCTCCCACAAGGAAGGTGCTAAGCCTGAAAACTCTTGCTGGTCTGCACCTTCCCTTGGCAGCCTATTCACAGCAAAACAGCCCTGCGGATCTGTGCTTTCCCACAGAAGATACAGCTCATGCTTGTTTTCCTCTGCAGAGCCCCTCTACGATATGGTAAAAATCCGGCTCCTTCTCCCACAAGGAAGGTGCTAAGCCTGAAAACTCTTGCTGGTCTGCACCTTCCCTTGGCAGCCTATTCACAGCACAACAGCCCTGCGGATCTGTGCTTTCCCACAGACGATACAGCTCCTGCTTGTTTTTCTCTGCAGAGCCCTTCTCCGATATGGTAAAAATCCGGCTCCTTCTCCCACAAGTATGGTACTAAGCCTGAAAACTCTTGCTGGTCTGCACCTTCCCTTGGCAGCCTATTCACAGCAAAACAGCCCTGCGGATCTGTGCTTTCCCACAGACGCTACAGCTCATGCTGCTTTTCCTCTGCAGAGCCCCTCTCCGATAAGGCAAAAATCCGGCTCCTTCTCCCACAAGGAAGGTGCTAAGCCTGAAAGCTCTTGCTGGTCTGCACCTTCCCTTGGCAGCCTATTCACAGCAAAACAGCCCTGCTGATCTGTGCTTTCCCACAGACGATACAGCTCATGATGCTTTTCCTCTGCAGAGCCCCTTTCGGAAAAGGCAAATATCCGGCTCCTTCTCCCACAAGGAAGGTGCTAGCCCTGAAAGCGCTTGCTGGTCTGCACCTTCCCTTGGCAGCCTATTCACAGCACAACAGCCCTGCGGATCTGTGCTTTCCCACAGACGATACAGCTCATGATGCTTTTCCTGTGCAGAGCCCCTTTTCGAAAAGGGAAACGTCCGGCTCCTTCTCCCACAAGGAAGGTGCTAAGCCTGAAAGCTCTTGCTGGTCTGCACCTTCCCTTGGCAGCCTATTCACAGCACAACAGCCCTACGGATCTGTGCTTTCCCACAGACGATACAGCTCATGCTGCTTTTCCTCTGCAGAGCCCCTCTCCGATATGGCAAAAATCCGGCTCCTTCTCCCACAAGGAAGGTGCTAGCCCTGAAAGCTCTTGCTGGTCTGCACCTTCCCTTGGCAGCCTATTCACAGCACAAAAGCCCTGCTGATCTGTGCTTTCCCACAGACGATACAGCTCCTGCTTGTTTTTCTCTGCAGAGCCCTTCTCCGATATGGTAAAAATCCGGCTCCTTCTCCCACAAGGAAGGTGCTAAGCCTGAAAACTCTTGCTGGTCTGCACCTTCCCTTGGCAGCCTATTCACAGCAAAACAGCCCTGCGGATCTGTGCTTTCCCACAGAAGATACAGCTCATGCTGCTTTTCCTGTGCAGAGGCCCTCTCCGATAAGGCAAAAATCCGGCTACTTCTCCCACAAGGAAGGTGCTAGCCCTGAAAGCTGTTGCTGGTCTGCACCTTCCCTTGGCAGCCTATTCACAGCAAAACAGCCCTGCTGATCTGTGCTTTCCCACAGACGATACAGCTCCTGCTTCTTTTCCTCTGCAGAGCCCCTCTACGATATGGTAAAAATCCGGCTCCTTCTCCCACAAGGAAGGTGCTAAGCCTGAAAACTCTTGCTGGTCTGCACCTTCCCTTGGCAGCCTATTCACAGCAAAACAGCCCTGCGGATCTGTGCTTTCCCACAGACGCTACAGCTCATGATGCTTTTCCTCTGCAGAGCCCCTTTCGGAAAAGGCAAAAATCCGGCTCCTTCTCCCACAAGGAAGGTGCTAGCCCTGAAAGCTCTTGCTGGTCTGCACCTTCCCTTGGCAGCCTATTCACAGCAAAACAGCCCTGCGGATCTGTGCTTTCCCACAGACGATACAGCTCATGCTGCTTTTCCTCTGCAGAGCCCCTCTCCGGTACGGCAAAAATCCAGCTCCTTCTCCCACAAGGAAGGTGCTAGCCCTGAAAGCGCTTGCTGGTCTGCACCTTCCCTTGGCAGCCTATTCACAACAAAACAGCCCTGCGGATCTGTGCTTTCCCACAGAAGATACAGCTCATGCTGCTTTTCCTCTGCAGAGCCCCTCTACGATATGGTAAAAATCCGGCTCCTTCTCCCACAAGGAAGGTGCTAAGCCTGAAAACTCTTGCTGGTCTGCACCTTCCCCGTGCAGCCTATTCACAGCACAACAGCCCTGCGGATCTGTGCTTTCCCACAGAAGATACAGCTCCTGCTTGTTTTTCCTGTGCAGAGCCCTTCTCCGATATGGTAAAAATCCGGCTCCTTCTCCCACAAGGAAGGTGCTAGCCCTGAAAGCCCTTGCTGGTCTGCACCTTCCCTTGGCAGCCTATTCACAGCAAAACAGCCCTGCGGATCTGTACTTTCCCAGAGATGATACAGCTCATGCTGCTTTTCCTCTGCAGAGCCCCTCTCCGGTACGGCAAAAATCCAGCTCCTTCTCCCACAAGGAAGGTGCTAGCCCTGAAAGCGCTTGCTGGTCTGCACCTTCCCTTGACAGCCTATTCACAACAAAACAGCCTTGCTGATCTGTGCTTTCCCACAGACGATACAGCTCCTGCTTCTTTTCCTCTGCAGAGCCCCTCTACGATATGGTAAAAATCCGGCTCCTTCTCCCACAAGGAAGGTGCTAAGCCTGAAAACTCTTGCTGGTCTGCACCTTCCCTTGGCAGCCTATTCACAGCAAAACAGCCCTGCGGATCTGTGCTTTCCCACAGACGCTACAGCTCATGATGATTTTCCTGTGCAGAGCCCCTCTCCGATAAGGCAAAAATCCGGCTCCTTCTCCCGCAAGGAAGGAGCTAGCCCTGAAAGCGCTTGCTGGTCTGCACCTTCCCTTGGCAGCCTATTCACAGCACAACAGCCCTGCGGATCTGTGCTTTCCCACAGACGTTACAGCTCCTGCTTGTTTTTCTCTGCAGAGCCCTTCTCCGATATGGTAAAAATCCTGCTCCTTCTCCCACAAGGATGGTACTAAGCCTGAAAACTCTTGCTGGTCTGCACCTTCCCTTGGCAGCCTATTCACAGCAAAACAGCCCTGCGGATCTGTGCTTTCCCACAGACGCTACAGCTCATGATGCTTTTCCTCTGCAGAGCCCCTTTCGGAAAAGGCAAAAATACGGCTCCTTCTCCCACAGGGAAGGTGCTAGCCCTGAAAGCTCTTGCTGGTCTGCACCTTCCCTTGGCAGCCTATTCACAGCACAACAGCCCTGCGGATCTGTGCTTTCCCACAGACGATACAGCTCCTGCTTGTTTTTCTCTGCAGAGCCCTTCTCCGATATGGTAAAAATCCGGCTCCTTCTCCCACAAGGAAGGTGCTAAGCCTGAAAACTCTTGCTGGTCTGCACCTTCCCTTGGCAGCCTATTCACAGCAAAACAGCCCTGCGGATCTG
This sequence comes from Necrosyrtes monachus, assembly GCA_037953605.1. Lineage (NCBI taxonomy): Eukaryota > Metazoa > Chordata > Aves > Accipitriformes > Accipitridae > Necrosyrtes > Necrosyrtes monachus. Next base: position 105,047 of record JAZGTQ010000404.1, read on the forward strand.
TGCTTTCCCACAGACGATACAGCTCATGCTGCTTTTCCTCTGCAGAGCCCCTCTCCGGTACGGCAAAAATCCAGCTCCTTCTCCCACAAGGAAGGTGCTAGCCCTGAAAGCGCTTGCTGGTCTGCACCTTCCCTTGGCAGCCTATTCACAACAAAACAGCCCTGCGGATCTGTGCTTTCCCACAGAAGATACAGCTCATGCTGCTTTTCCTGTGCAGAGCCCCTCTTCGATAAGGCAAAAATCCAGCTCCTTCTCCCACAAGGAAGGTGCTAGCCCTGAAAGCTCTTGCTGGTCTGCACCTTCCCTTGGCAGCCTATTCACAGCAAAACAGCCCTGCTGATCTGTGCTTTCCCACAGACGATACAGCTCCTGCTTCTTTTCCTCTGCAGAGCCCCTCTACGATATGGCAAAAATCCGGCTCCTTCTCCCACAAGGAAGGTGCTAAGCCTGAAAACTCTTGCTGGTCTGCACCTTCCCTTGGCAGCCTATTCACAGCAAAACAGCCCTGCGGATCTGTGCTTTCCCACAGACGCTACAGCTCATGATGCTTTTCCTCTGCAGAGCCCCTCTCAGGTACGGCAAATATCCGGCTCCTTCTCCCACAAGGAAGGTGCTAGCCCTGAAAACTCTTGCTGGTCTGCACCTTCCCTTGGCAGCCTATTCACAGCACAACAGCCCTGCGGATCTGTGCTTTCCCACAGACGATACAGCTCATGATGCTTTTCCTGTGCAGAGCCCCTTTTCGAAAAGGGAAACGTCCGGCTCCTTCTCCCACAAGGAAGGTGCTAAGCCTGAAAGCTCTTGCTGGTCTGCACCTTCCCTTGGCAGCCTATTCACAGCACAACAGCCCTGCGGATCTGTGCTTTCCCACAGACGATACAGCTCCTGCTTGTTTTTGTCTGCAGAGCCCTTCTCCGATATGGTAAAAATCCGGCTCCTTCTCCCACAAGGAAGGTGCTAGCCCTGAAAGCTCTTGCTGGTCTGCACCTTCCCTTGGCAGCCTATTCACAGCAAAACAGCCCTGCTGATCTGTGCTTTCCCACAGACGATACAGCTCATGATGCTTTTCCTCTGCAGAGCCCCTCTCCGATATGGTAAAAATCCTGCTCCTTCTCCCACAAGGATGGTACTAAGCCTGAAAACTCTTGCTGGTCTGCACCTTCCCTTGGCAGCCTATTCACAGCACAACAGCCCTGCGGATCTGTGCTTTCCCACAGACGATACAGCTCATGCTGCTTTTCCTCTGCAGAGCCCCTCTACGATATGGCAAAAATCCGGCTCCTTCTCCCACAAGGAAGGTGCTAGCCCTGAAAGCGCTTGCTGGTCTGCACCTTCCCTTGGCAGCCTATTCACAGCAAAACAGCCCTGCGGATCTGTGCTTTCCCACAGACGCTACAGCTCATGATGCTTTTCCTCTGCAGAGCCCCTTTCGGAAAAGGCAAAAATACGGCTCCTTCTCCCACAGGGAAGGTGCTAGCCCTGAAAGCTCTTGCTGGTCTGCACCTTCCCCGTGCAGCCTATTCACAGCACAACAGCCCTGCGGATCTGTGCTTTCCCACAGACGATACAGCTCATGATGCTTTTCCTGTGCAGAGCCCCTTTTCGAAAAGGGAAACGTCCGGCTCCTTCTCCCACAAGGAAGGTGCTAAGCCTGAAAGCTCTTGCTGGTCTGCACCTTCCCTTGGCAGCCTATTCACAGCACAACAGCCCTGCGGATCTGTGCTTTCCCACAGACGCTACAGCTCATGCTGCTTTTCCTCTGCAGAGCCCCTTTCGGAAAAGGCAAAAATCCGGCTCCTTCTCCCACAAGGAAGGTGCTAGCCCTGAAAGCTCTTGCTGGTCTGCACCTTCCCCGTGCAGCCTATTCACAGCACAACAGCCCTGCTGATCTGTGCTTTCCCACAGACGATACAGCTCATGCTGCTTTTCCTGTGCAGAGCCCCTCTCTGGTACGGCAAAAATCCGGCTCCTTCTCCCACAAGGAAGGTGCTAGCCCTGAAAGCTCTTCCTGGTCTGCACCTTCCCTTGGCAGCCTATTCACAGCAAAACAGCCCTGCTGATCTGTGCTTTCCCACAGACGATACAGCTCCTGCTTGTTTTTCTCTGCAGAGCCCTTCTCCGATATGGTAAAAATCCTGCTCCTTCTCCCACAAGGATGGTACTAAGCCTGAAAACTCTTGCTGGTCTGCACCTTCCCTTGGCAGCCTATTCACAGCACAACAGCCCTGCGGATCTGTGCTTTCCCACAGACGATATAGCTCATGATGCTTTTTCCTGTGCAGAGCCCCTTTTCGAAAAGGGAAACGTCCGGCTCCTTCTCCCACAAGGAAGGTGCTAAGCCTGAAAGCTCTTGCTGGTCTGCACCTTCCCTTGGCAGCCTATTCACAGCACAACAGCCCTGCGGATCTGTGCTTTCCCACAGACGATACAGCTCATGCTGCTTTTCCTCTGCAGAGCCCCTCTACGATATGGCAAAAATCCGGCTCCTTCTCCCACAAGGAAGGTGCTAGCCCTGAAAGCTCTTGCTGGTCTGCACCTTCCCTTGGCAGCCTATTCACAGCACAACAGCCCTGCGGATCTGTGCTTTCCCACAGACGATACAGCTCCTGCTTGTTTTTCTCTGCAGAGCCCTTCTCCGATATGGTAAAAATCCGGCTCCTTCTCCCACAAGGAAGGTGCTAAGCCTGAAAGCTCTTGCTGGTCTGCACCTTCCCTTGGCAGCCTATTCACAGCAAAACAGCCCTGCAGATCTGTGCTTTCCCACAGACGATACAGCTCATGATGCTTTTCGTCTGCAGAGCCCCTTTCGGAAAAGGCAAAAATCCGGCTCCTTCTCCCACAAGGAAGGTGCTAGCCCTGAAAGCTCTTGCTGGTCTGCACCTTCCCTTGGCAGCCTATTCACAGCACAAAAGCCCTGCGGATCTGTGCTTTCCCACAGACGATACAGCTCCTGCTTGTTTTTCTCTGCAGAGCCCTTCTCCGATATGGTAAAAATCCGGCTCCTTCTCCCACAAGGAAGGTGCTAAGCCTGAAAACTCTTGCTGGTCTGCACCTTCCCTTGGCAGCCTATTCACAGCACAACAGCCCTGCGGATCTGTGCTTTCCCACAGAAGATACAGCTCATGCTGCTTTTCCTGTGCAGAGCCCCTCTCCGATAAGGCAAAAATCCGGCTACTTCTCCCACAAGGAAGGTGCTAGCCCTGAAAGCTCTTGCTGGTCTGCACCTTCCCTTGGCAGCCTATTCACAGCACAACAGCCCTGCGGATCTGTGCTTTCCCACAGACGATACAGCTCATGATGATTTTCCTGTGCAGAGAACCTTTTCGAAAAGGGAAACGTCCGGCTCCTTCTCCCACAAGGAAGGTGCTAAGCCTGAAAGCTCTTGCTGGTCTGCACCTTCCCTTGGCAGCCTATTCACAGCAAAACAGCCCTGCTGATCTGTGCTTTCCCACAGACGATACAGCTCCTGCTTCTTTTCCTCTGCAGAGCCCCTCTACGATATGGCAAAAATCCGGCTCCTTCTCCCACAAGGAAGGTGCTAAGCCTGAAAACTCTTGCTGGTCTGCACCTTCCCTTGGCAGCCTATTCACAGCACAACAGCCCTGCGGATCTGTGCTTTCCCACAGACGATACAGCTCATGATGATTTTCCTGTGCAGAGAACCTTTTCGAAAAGGGAAACGTCCGGCTCCTTCTCCCACAAGGAAGGTGCTAAGCCTGAAAGCTCTTGCTGGTCTGCACCTTCCCTTGGCAGCCTATTCACAGCAAAACAGCCCTGCTGATCTGTGCTTTCCCACAGACGATACAGCTCCTGCTTCTTTTCCTCTGCAGAGCCCCTCTACGATATGGCAAAAATCCGGCTCCTTCTCCCACAAGGAAGGTGCTAAGCCTGAAAACTCTTGCTGGTCTGCACCTTCCCTTGGCAGCCTATTCACAGCAAAACAGCCCTGCGGATCTGTGCTTTCCCACAGACGATACAGCTCATGATGCTTTTCCTGTGCAGAGAACCTTTTCGAAAAGGGAAACGTCCGGCTCCTTCTCCCACAAGGAAGGTGCTAAGCCTGAAAGCTCTTGCTGGTCTGCACCTTCCCTTGGCAGCCTATTCACAGCAAAACAGCCCTGCGGATCTGTGCTTTCCCACAGACGATACAGCTCCTGCTTCTTTTCCTCTGCAGAGCCCCTCTACGATATGGCAAAAATCCGGCTCCTTCTCCCACAAGGAAGGTGCTAAGCCTGAAAACTCTTGCTGGTCTGCACCTTCCCTTGGCAGCCTATTCACAGCAAAACAGCCCTGCGGATCTGTGCTTTCCCACAGACGCTACAGCTCATGATGCTTTTCCTCTGCAGAGCCCCTCTCAGGTACGGCAAAAATCCGGCTACTTCTCCCACAAGGAAGGTGCTAGCACTGAAAGCTCTTGCTGGTCTGCACCTTCCCTTGGCAGCCTATTCACAGCAAAACAGCCCTGCGGATCTGTGCTTTCCCACAGACGCTACAGCTCATGATGCTTTTCCTCTGCAGAGCCCCTTTCGGAAAAAGCAAATATCCGGCTCCTTCTCCCACAAGGAAGGTGCTAGCCCTGAAAGCTCTTGCTGGTCTGCACCTTCCCTTGGCAGCCTATTCACAGCAAAACAGCCCTGCTGATCTGTGCTTTCCCACAGACGATACAGCTCCTGCTTTTTTTTCTCTGCAGAGCCCTTCTCCGATATGGTAAAAATCCTGCTCCTTCTCCCACAAGGATGGTACTAAGCCTGAAAACTCTTGCTGGTCTGCACCTTCCCTTGGCAGCCTATTCACAGCACAACAGCCCTGCGGATCTGTGCTTTCCCACAGACGATACAGCTCATGATGCTTTTCCTGTGCAGAGCCCCTTTTCGAAAAGGGAAACGTCCGGCTCCTTCTCCCACAAGGAAGGTGCTAAGCCTGAAAGCTCTTGCTGGTCTGCACCTTCCCTTGGCAGCCTATTCACAGCACAACAGCCCTGCGGATCTGTGCTTTCCCACAGACGATACAGCTCATGCTGCTTTTCCTCTGCAGAGCCCCTCTCCGAAAAGGCAAAAATCCGGCTCCTTCTCCCACAAGGAAGGTGCTAGCCCTGAAAGCTCTTGCTAGTCTGCACCTTCCCTTGGCAGCCTATTCACAGCACAACAGCCCTGCGGATCTGTGCTTTCCCACAGACGATACAGCTCCTGCTTGTTTTTCTCTGCAGAGCCCTTCTCCGATATGGTAAAAATCCGGCTCCTTCTCCCACAAGGAAGGTGCTAAGCCTGAAAACTCTTGCTGGTCTGCACCTTCCCTTGGCAGCCTATTCACAGCAAAACAGCCCTGCGGATCTGTGCTTTCCCACAGACGCTACAGCTCATGATGCTTTTCCTCTGCAGAGCCCCTTTCGGAAAAGGCAAATATCCGGCTCCTTCTCCCACAAGGAAGGTGCTAGCCCTGAAAGCTCTTGCTGGTCTGCACCTTCCCTTGGCAGCCTATTCACAGCACAACAGCCCTGCTGATCTGTGCTTTCCCACAGACGATACAGCTCCTGCTTGTTTTTCTCTGCAGAGCCCTTCTCCGATATGGTAAAAATCCTGCTCCTTCTCCCACAAGGATGGTACTAAGCCTGAAAACTCTTGCTGGTCTGCACCTTCCCTTGGCAGCCTATTCACAGCACAACAGCCCTGCGGATCTGTGCTTTCCCACAGACGATACAGCTCATGATGCTTTTCCTGTGCAGAGCCCCTTTTCGAAAAGGGAAACGTCCGGCTCCTTCTCCCACAAGGAAGGTGCTAAGCCTGAAAGCTCTTGCTGGTCTGCACCTTCCCTTGGCAGCCTATTCACAGCACAACAGCCCTGCGGATCTGTGCTTTCCCACAGACGATACAGCTCATGCTGCTTTTCCTCTGCAGAGCCCCTCTACGATATGGCAAAAATCCGGCTCCTTCTCCCACAAGGAAGGTGCTAGCCCTGAAAGCTCTTGCTGGTCTGCACCTTCCCTTGGCAGCCTATTCACAGCACAACAGCCCTGCGGATCTGTGCTTTCCCACAGACGATACAGCTCCTGCTTGTTTTTCTCTGCAGAGCCCTTCTCCGATATGGTAAAAATCCGGCTCCTTCTCCCACAAGGAAGGTGCTAAGCCTGAAAACTCTTGCTGGTCTGCACCTTCCCTTGGCAGCCTATTCACAGCAAAACAGCCCTGCGGATCTGTGCTTTCCCACAGAAGATACAGCTCATGATGCTTTTCCTCTGCAGAGCCCCTCTCCGATAAGGCAAAAATCCGGCTACTTCTCCGACAAGGAAGGTGCTAGCCCTGAAAGCTCTTGCTGGTCTGCACCTTCCCTTGGCAGCCTATTCACAGCACAACAGCCCTGCGGATCTGTGCTTTCCCACAGACGATACAGCTCCTGCTTGTTTTTCTCTGCAGAGCCCTTCTCCGATATGGTAAAAATCCGGCTCCTTCTCCCACAAGGATGGTACTAAGCCTGAAAACTCTTGCTGGTCTGCACCTTCCCTTGGCAGCCTATTCACAGCAAAACAGCCCTGCGGATCTGTGCTTTCCCACAGACGCTACAGCTCATGCTGCTTTTCCTGTGCAGAGCCCCTCTCCGATAAGGCAAAAATCCGGCTCCTTCTCCCACAAGGAAGGTGCTAAGCCTGAAAGCTCTTGCTGGTCTGCACCTTCCCTTGGCAGCCTATTCACAGCACAACAGCCCTGCGGATCTGTGCTTTCCCACAGACGATACAGCTCCTGCTTGTTTTTCTCTGCAGAGCCCTTCTCCGATATGGTAAAAATCCGGCTCCTTCTCCCACAAGGAAGGTGCTAAGCCTGAAAACTCTTGCTGGTCTGCACCTTCCCTTGGCAGCCTATTCACAGCAAAACAGCCCTGCGGATCTGTGCTTTCCCACAGAAGATACAGCTCATGCTTGTTTTCCTCTGCAGAGCCCCTCTACGATATGGTAAAAATCCGGCTCCTTCTCCCACAAGGAAGGTGCTAAGCCTGAAAACTCTTGCTGGTCTGCACCTTCCCTTGGCAGCCTATTCACAGCACAACAGCCCTGCGGATCTGTGCTTTCCCACAGACGATACAGCTCCTGCTTGTTTTTCTCTGCAGAGCCCTTCTCCGATATGGTAAAAATCCGGCTCCTTCTCCCACAAGTATGGTACTAAGCCTGAAAACTCTTGCTGGTCTGCACCTTCCCTTGGCAGCCTATTCACAGCAAAACAGCCCTGCGGATCTGTGCTTTCCCACAGACGCTACAGCTCATGCTGCTTTTCCTCTGCAGAGCCCCTCTCCGATAAGGCAAAAATCCGGCTCCTTCTCCCACAAGGAAGGTGCTAAGCCTGAAAGCTCTTGCTGGTCTGCACCTTCCCTTGGCAGCCTATTCACAGCAAAACAGCCCTGCTGATCTGTGCTTTCCCACAGACGATACAGCTCATGATGCTTTTCCTCTGCAGAGCCCCTTTCGGAAAAGGCAAATATCCGGCTCCTTCTCCCACAAGGAAGGTGCTAGCCCTGAAAGCGCTTGCTGGTCTGCACCTTCCCTTGGCAGCCTATTCACAGCACAACAGCCCTGCGGATCTGTGCTTTCCCACAGACGATACAGCTCATGATGCTTTTCCTGTGCAGAGCCCCTTTTCGAAAAGGGAAACGTCCGGCTCCTTCTCCCACAAGGAAGGTGCTAAGCCTGAAAGCTCTTGCTGGTCTGCACCTTCCCTTGGCAGCCTATTCACAGCACAACAGCCCTACGGATCTGTGCTTTCCCACAGACGATACAGCTCATGCTGCTTTTCCTCTGCAGAGCCCCTCTCCGATATGGCAAAAATCCGGCTCCTTCTCCCACAAGGAAGGTGCTAGCCCTGAAAGCTCTTGCTGGTCTGCACCTTCCCTTGGCAGCCTATTCACAGCACAAAAGCCCTGCTGATCTGTGCTTTCCCACAGACGATACAGCTCCTGCTTGTTTTTCTCTGCAGAGCCCTTCTCCGATATGGTAAAAATCCGGCTCCTTCTCCCACAAGGAAGGTGCTAAGCCTGAAAACTCTTGCTGGTCTGCACCTTCCCTTGGCAGCCTATTCACAGCAAAACAGCCCTGCGGATCTGTGCTTTCCCACAGAAGATACAGCTCATGCTGCTTTTCCTGTGCAGAGGCCCTCTCCGATAAGGCAAAAATCCGGCTACTTCTCCCACAAGGAAGGTGCTAGCCCTGAAAGCTGTTGCTGGTCTGCACCTTCCCTTGGCAGCCTATTCACAGCAAAACAGCCCTGCTGATCTGTGCTTTCCCACAGACGATACAGCTCCTGCTTCTTTTCCTCTGCAGAGCCCCTCTACGATATGGTAAAAATCCGGCTCCTTCTCCCACAAGGAAGGTGCTAAGCCTGAAAACTCTTGCTGGTCTGCACCTTCCCTTGGCAGCCTATTCACAGCAAAACAGCCCTGCGGATCTGTGCTTTCCCACAGACGCTACAGCTCATGATGCTTTTCCTCTGCAGAGCCCCTTTCGGAAAAGGCAAAAATCCGGCTCCTTCTCCCACAAGGAAGGTGCTAGCCCTGAAAGCTCTTGCTGGTCTGCACCTTCCCTTGGCAGCCTATTCACAGCAAAACAGCCCTGCGGATCTGTGCTTTCCCACAGACGATACAGCTCATGCTGCTTTTCCTCTGCAGAGCCCCTCTCCGGTACGGCAAAAATCCAGCTCCTTCTCCCACAAGGAAGGTGCTAGCCCTGAAAGCGCTTGCTGGTCTGCACCTTCCCTTGGCAGCCTATTCACAACAAAACAGCCCTGCGGATCTGTGCTTTCCCACAGAAGATACAGCTCATGCTGCTTTTCCTCTGCAGAGCCCCTCTACGATATGGTAAAAATCCGGCTCCTTCTCCCACAAGGAAGGTGCTAAGCCTGAAAACTCTTGCTGGTCTGCACCTTCCCCGTGCAGCCTATTCACAGCACAACAGCCCTGCGGATCTGTGCTTTCCCACAGAAGATACAGCTCCTGCTTGTTTTTCCTGTGCAGAGCCCTTCTCCGATATGGTAAAAATCCGGCTCCTTCTCCCACAAGGAAGGTGCTAGCCCTGAAAGCCCTTGCTGGTCTGCACCTTCCCTTGGCAGCCTATTCACAGCAAAACAGCCCTGCGGATCTGTACTTTCCCAGAGATGATACAGCTCATGCTGCTTTTCCTCTGCAGAGCCCCTCTCCGGTACGGCAAAAATCCAGCTCCTTCTCCCACAAGGAAGGTGCTAGCCCTGAAAGCGCTTGCTGGTCTGCACCTTCCCTTGACAGCCTATTCACAACAAAACAGCCTTGCTGATCTGTGCTTTCCCACAGACGATACAGCTCCTGCTTCTTTTCCTCTGCAGAGCCCCTCTACGATATGGTAAAAATCCGGCTCCTTCTCCCACAAGGAAGGTGCTAAGCCTGAAAACTCTTGCTGGTCTGCACCTTCCCTTGGCAGCCTATTCACAGCAAAACAGCCCTGCGGATCTGTGCTTTCCCACAGACGCTACAGCTCATGATGATTTTCCTGTGCAGAGCCCCTCTCCGATAAGGCAAAAATCCGGCTCCTTCTCCCGCAAGGAAGGAGCTAGCCCTGAAAGCGCTTGCTGGTCTGCACCTTCCCTTGGCAGCCTATTCACAGCACAACAGCCCTGCGGATCTGTGCTTTCCCACAGACGTTACAGCTCCTGCTTGTTTTTCTCTGCAGAGCCCTTCTCCGATATGGTAAAAATCCTGCTCCTTCTCCCACAAGGATGGTACTAAGCCTGAAAACTCTTGCTGGTCTGCACCTTCCCTTGGCAGCCTATTCACAGCAAAACAGCCCTGCGGATCTGTGCTTTCCCACAGACGCTACAGCTCATGATGCTTTTCCTCTGCAGAGCCCCTTTCGGAAAAGGCAAAAATACGGCTCCTTCTCCCACAGGGAAGGTGCTAGCCCTGAAAGCTCTTGCTGGTCTGCACCTTCCCTTGGCAGCCTATTCACAGCACAACAGCCCTGCGGATCTGTGCTTTCCCACAGACGATACAGCTCCTGCTTGTTTTTCTCTGCAGAGCCCTTCTCCGATATGGTAAAAATCCGGCTCCTTCTCCCACAAGGAAGGTGCTAAGCCTGAAAACTCTTGCTGGTCTGCACCTTCCCTTGGCAGCCTATTCACAGCAAAACAGCCCTGCGGATCTGTGCTTTCCCACAGACGATACAGCTCATGCTGCTTTTCCTCTGCAGAGCCCCTCTCCGGTACGGCAAAAATCCAGCTCCTTCTCCCACAAGGAAGGTGCTAGCCCTGAAAGCGCTTGCTGGTCTGCACCTTCCCTTGGCAGCCTATTCACAACAAAACAGCCCTGCGGATCTGTGCTTTCCCACAGAAGATACAGCTCATGCTGCTTTTCCTGTGCAGAGCCCCTCTTCGATAAGGCAAAAATCCAGCTCCTTCTCCCACAAGGAAGGTGCTAGCCCTGAAAGCTCTTGCTGGTCTGCACCTTCCCTTGGCAGCCTATTCACAGCAAAACAGCCCTGCTGATCTGTGCTTTCCCACAGACGATACAGCTCCTGCTTCTTTTCCTCTGCAGAGCCCCTCTACGATATGGCAAAAATCCGGCTCCTTCTCCCACAAGGAAGGTGCTAAGCCTGAAAACTCTTGCTGGTCTGCACCTTCCCTTGGCAGCCTATTCACAGCAAAACAGCCCTGCGGATCTGTGCTTTCCCACAGACGCTACAGCTCATGATGCTTTTCCTCTGCAGAGCCCCTCTCAGGTACGGCAAATATCCGGCTCCTTCTCCCACAAGGAAGGTGCTAGCCCTGAAAACTCTTGCTGGTCTGCACCTTCCCTTGGCAGCCTATTCACAGCACAACAGCCCTGCGGATCTGTGCTTTCCCACAGACGATACAGCTCATGATGCTTTTCCTGTGCAGAGCCCCTTTTCGAAAAGGGAAACGTCCGGCTCCTTCTCCCACAAGGAAGGTGCTAAGCCTGAAAGCTCTTGCTGGTCTGCACCTTCCCTTGGCAGCCTATTCACAGCACAACAGCCCTGCGGATCTGTGCTTTCCCACAGACGATACAGCTCCTGCTTGTTTTTGTCTGCAGAGCCCTTCTCCGATATGGTAAAAATCCGGCTCCTTCTCCCACAAGGAAGGTGCTAGCCCTGAAAGCTCTTGCTGGTCTGCACCTTCCCTTGGCAGCCTATTCACAGCAAAACAGCCCTGCTGATCTGTGCTTTCCCACAGACGATACAGCTCATGATGCTTTTCCTCTGCAGAGCCCCTCTCCGATATGGTAAAAATCCTGCTCCTTCTCCCACAAGGATGGTACTAAGCCTGAAAACTCTTGCTGGTCTGCACCTTCCCTTGGCAGCCTATTCACAGCACAACAGCCCTGCGGATCTGTGCTTTCCCACAGACGATACAGCTCATGCTGCTTTTCCTCTGCAGAGCCCCTCTACGATATGGCAAAAATCCGGCTCCTTCTCCCACAAGGAAGGTGCTAGCCCTGAAAACTCTTGCTGGTCTGCACCTTCCCCGTGCAGCCTATTCACAGCACAACAGCCCTGCGGATCTGTGCTTTCCCACAGACGATACAGCTCCTGCTTGTTTTTCTCTGCAGAGCCCTTCTCCGATATGGTAAAAATCCGGCTCCTTCTCCCACAAGGAAGGTGCTAAGCCTGAAAACTCTTGCTGGTCTGCACCTTCCCTTGGCAGCCTATTCACAGCACAACAGCCCTGCGGATCTGTGCTTTCCCACAGACGCTACAGCTCATGATGCTTTTCCTCTGCAGAGCCCCTTTCGGAAAAGGCAAATATCCGGCTCCTTCTCCCACAAGGAAGGTGCTAGCCCTGAAAGCTCTTGCTGGTCTGCACCTTCCCTTGGCAGCCTATTCACAGCACAACAGCCCTGCTGATCTGTGCTTTCCCACAGACGATACAGCTCCTGCTTGTTTTTCTCTGCAGAGCCCTTCTCCGATATGGTAAAAATCCTGCTCCTTCTCCCACAAGGATGGTACTAAGCCTGAAAACTCTTGCTGGTCTGCACCTTCCCTTGGCAGCCTATTCACAGCAAAACAGCCCTGCGGATCTGTGCTTTCCCACAGACGATACAGCTCATGATGCTTTTCCTGTGCAGAGCCCCTTTTCGAAAAGGGAAACGTCCGGCTCCTTCTCCCACAAGGAAGGTGCTAAGCCTGAAAGCTCTTGCTGGTCTGCACCTTCCCTTGGCAGCCTATTCACAGCAAAACAGCCCTGCGGATCTGTGCTTTCCCACAGACGATACAGCTCATGCTGCTTTTCCTCTGCAGAGCCCCTCTACGATATGGCAAAAATCCGGCTCCTTCTCCCACAAGGAAGGTGCTAGCCCTGAAAACTCTTGCTGGTCTGCACCTTCCCTTGGCAGCCTATTCACAGCACAACAGCCCTGCGGATCTGTGCTTTCCCACAGACGATACAGCTCCTGCTTGTTTTTCTCTGCAGAGCCCTTCTCCGATATGGTAAAAATCCGGCTCCTTCTCCCACAAGGAAGGTGCTAAGCCTGAAAACTCTTGCTGGTCTGCACCTTCCCTTGGCAGCCTATTCACAGCAAAACAGCCCTGCGGATCTGTGCTTTCCCACAGAAGATACAGCTCATGATGCTTTTCCTCTGCAGAGCCCCTCTCCGATAAGGCAAAAATCCGGCTACTTCTCCGACAAGGAAGGTGCTAGCCCTGAAAGCTCTTGCTGGTCTGCACCTTCCCTTGGCAGCCTATTCACAGCACAACAGCCCTGCGGATCTGTGCTTTCCCACAGACGATACAGCTCCTGCTTGTTTTTCTCTGCAGAGCCCTTCTCCGATATGGTAAAAATCCGGCTCCTTCTCCCACAAGGATGGTACTAAGCCTGAAAACTCTTGCTGGTCTGCACCTTCCCTTGGCAGCCTATTCACAGCAAAACAGCCCTGCGGATCTGTGCTTTCCCACAGACGCTACAGCTCATGCTATTTTTCCTGTGCAGAGCCCCTCTCCGATAAGGCAAAAATCCGGCTCCTTCTCCCACAAGGAAGGTGCTAAGCCTGAAAGCTCTTGCTGGTCTGCACCTTCCCTTGGCAGCCTATTCACAGCACAACAGCCCTGCGGATCTGTGCTTTCCCACAGACGATACAGCTCCTGCTTGCTTTTCTCTGCAGAGCCCTTCTCCGATATGGTAAAAATCCGGCTCCTTCTCCCACAAGGAAGGTGCTAAGCCTGAAAACTCTTGCTGGTCTGCACCTTCCCTTGGCAGCCTATTCACAGCAAAACAGCCCTGCGGATCTGTGCTTTCCCACAGAAGATACAGCTCATGCTGCTTTTCCTGTGCAGAGCCCCTCTCCGATAAGGCAAAAATCCGGCTACTTCTCCCACAAGGAAGGTGCTAGCCCTGAAAGCTCTTGCTGGTCTGCACCTTCCCTTGGCAGCCTATTCACAGCAAAACAGCCCTGCTGATCTGTGCTTTCCCACAGACGATACAGCTCATGATGCTTTTCCTCTGCAGAGCCCCTTTCGGAAAAGGCAAATATCCGGCTCCTTCTCCCACAAGGAAGGTGCTAGCCCTGAAAGCTCTTGCTGGTCTGCACCTTCCCTTGGCAGCCTATTCACAGCAAAACAGCCCTGCTGATCTGTGCTTTCCCACAGACGATACAGCTCCTGCTTGTTTTTTTCTGCAGAGCCCTTCTCCGATATGGTAAAAATCCTGCTCCTTCTCCCACAAGGATAGTACTAAGCCTGAAAACTCTTGCTGGTCTGCACCTTCCCTTGGCAGCCTATTCACAGCACAACAGCCCTGCGGATCTGTGCTTTCCCACAGACGATACAGCTCCTGCTTGTTTTTCTCTGCAGAGCCCTTCTCCGATATGGTAAAAATCCGGCTCCTTCTCCCACAAGGAAGGTGCTAAGCCTGAAAACTCTTGCTGGTCTGCACCTTCCCTTGGCAGCCTATTCACAGCAAAACAGCCCTGCGGATCTGTGCTTTCCCACAGAAGATACAGCTCATGATGCTTTTCCTCTGCAGAGCCCCTCTCCGATAAGGCAAAAATCCGGCTACTTCTCCGACAAGGAAGGTGCTAGCCCTGAAAGCTCTTGCTGGTCTGCACCTTCCCTTGGCAGCCTATTCACAGCACAACAGCCCTGCGGATCTGTGCTTTCCCACAGACGATACAGCTCCTGCTTGTTTTTCTCTGCAGAGCCCTTCTCCGATATGGTAAAAATCCGGCTCCTTCTCCCACAAGGATGGTACTAAGCCTGAAAACTCTTGCTGGTCTGCACCTTCCCTTGGCAGCCTATTCACAGCAAAACAGCCCTGCGGATCTGTGCTTTCCCACAGACGCTACAGCTCATGCTATTTTTCCTGTGCAGAGCCCCTCTCCGATAAGGCAAAAATCCGGCTCCTTCTCCCACAAGGAAGGTGCTAAGCCTGAAAGCTCTTGCTGGTCTGCACCTTCCCTTGGCAGCCTATTCACAGCACAACAGCCCTGCGGATCTGTGCTTTCCCACAGAAGATACAGCTCCTGCTTGTTTTTCTCTGCAGAGCCCTTCTCCGATATGGTAAAAATCCGGCTCCTTCTCCCACAAGGAAGGTGCTAAGCCTGAAAACTCTTGCTGGTCTGCACCTTCCCTTGGCAGCCTATTCACAGCACAACAGCCCTGCGGATCTGTGCTTTCCCACAGAAGATACAGCTCATGCTGCTTTTCCTGTGCAGAGCCCCTCTCCGATAAGGCAAAAATCCGGCTACTTCTCCCACAAGGAAGGTGCTAGCCCTGAAAGCTCTTGCTGGTCTGCACCTTCCCTTGGCAGCCTATTCACAGCAAAACAGCCCTGCTGATCTGTGCTTTCCCACAGACGATACAGCTCCTGCTTCTTTTCCTCTGCAGAGCCCCTCTACGATATGGCAAAAATCCGGCTCCTTCTCCCACAAGGAAGGTGCTAAGCCTGAAAACTCTTGCTGGTCTGCACCTTCCCTTGGCAGCCTATTCACAGCAAAACAGCCCTGCGGATCTGTGCTTTCCCACAGACGATACAGCTCATGATGCTTTTCCTGTGCAGAGAACCTTTTCGAAAAGGGAAACGTCCGGCTCCTTCTCCCACAAGGAAGGTGCTAAGCCTGAAAGCTCTTGCTGGTCTGCACCTTCCCTTGGCAGCCTATTCACAGCAAAACAGCCCTGCTGATCTGTGCTTTCCCACAGACGATACAGCTCCTGCTTCTTTTCCTCTGCAGAGCCCCTCTACGATATGGCAAAAATCCGGCTCCTTCTCCCACAAGGAAGGTGCTAAGCCTGAAAACTCTTGCTGGTCTGCACCTTCCCTTGGCAGCCTATTCACAGCAAAACAGCCCTGCGGATCTGTGCTTTCCCACAGACGCTACAGCTCATGATGCTTTTCCTCTGCAGAGCCCCTCTCAGGTACGGCAAATATCCGGCTCCTTCTCCCACAAGGAAGGTGCTAGCCCTGAAAACTCTTGCTGGTCTGCACCTTCCCTTGGCAGCCTATTCACAGCACAACAGCCCTGCGGATCTGTGCTTTCCCACAGACGATACAGCTCATGATGCTTTTCCTGTGCAGAGCCCCTTTTCGAAAAGGGAAACGTCCGGCTCCTTCTCCCACAAGGAAGGTGCTAGACCTGAAAGCTCTTGCTGGTCTGCACCTTCCCTTGGCAGCCTATTCACAGCACAACAGCCCTGCGGATCTGTGCTTTCCCACAGACGATACAGCTCATGCTGCTTTTCCTCTGCAGAGCCCCTTTCGGAAAAGGCAAAAATCCGGCTCCTTCTCCCACAAGGAAGGTGCTAGCCCTGAAAGCTCTTGCTAGTCTGCACCTTCCCTTGGCAGCCTATTCACAGCACAACAGCCCTGCGGATCTGTGCTTTCCCACAGACGATACAGCTCCTGCTTGTTTTTCTCTGCAGAGCCCTTCTCCGATATGGTAAAAATCCGGCTCCTTCTCCCACAAGGAAGGTGCTAGCCCTGAAAGCTCTTGCTGGTCTGCACCTTCCCTTGGCAGCCTATTCACAGCAAAACAGCCCTGCTGATCTGTGCTTTCCCAGAGACGATACAGCTCATGATGCTTTTCCTGTGCAGAGCCCCTTTTCGAAAAGGGAAACGTCCGGCTCCTTCTCCCACAAGGAAGGTGCTAAGCCTGAAAGCTCTTGCTGGTCTGCACCTTCCCTTGGCAGCCTATTCACAGCAAAACAGCCCTGCGGATCTGTGCTTTCCCACAGAAGATACAGCTCATGATGCTTTTCCTCTGCAGAGCCCCTCTCCGATATGGTAAAAATCCTGCTCCTTCTCCCACAAGGATGGTACTAAGCCTGAAAACTCTTGCTGGTCTGCACCTTCCCTTGGCAGCCTATTCACAGCACAACAGCCCTGCGGATCTGTGCTTTCCCACAGACGATACAGCTCATGCTGCTTTTCCTCTGCAGAGCCCCTCTACGATATGGCAAAAATCCGGCTCCTTCTCCCACAAGGAAGGTGCTAGCCCTGAAAACTCTTGCTGGTCTGCACCTTCCCCGTGCAGCCTATTCACAGCACAACAGCCCTGCGGATCTGTGCTTTCCCACAGACGATACAGCTCCTGCTTGTTTTTCTCTGCAGAGCCCTTCTCCGATATGGTAAAAATCCGGCTCCTTCTCCCACAAGGAAGGTGCTAAGCCTGAAAACTCTTGCTGGTCTGCACCTTCCCTTGGCAGCCTATTCACAGCAAAACAGCCCTGCGGATCTGTGCTTTCCCACAGACGCTACAGCTCATGATGCTTTTCGTCTGCAGAGCCCCTTTCGGAAAAGGCAAATATCCGGCTCCTTCTCCCACAAGGAAGGTGCTAGCCCTGAAAGCTCTTGCTGGTCTGCACCTTCCCTTGGCAGCCTATTCACAGCACAACAGCCCTGCGGATCTGTGCTTTCCCACAGACGATACAGCTCCTGCTTGTTTTTCTCTGCAGAGCCCTTCTCCGATATGGTAAAAATCCGGCTCCTTCTCCCACAAGGAAGGTGCTAAGCCTGAAAACTCTTGCTGGTCTGCACCTTCCCTTGGCAGCCTATTCACAGCAAAACAGCCCTGCGGATCTGTGCTTTCCCACAGAAGATACAGCTCATGATGCTTTTCCTCTGCAGAGCCCCTCTCCGATAAGGCAAAAATCCGGCTACTTCTCCCACAAGGAAGGTGCTAGCCCTGAAAGCTCTTGCTGGTCTGCACCTTCCCTTGGCAGCCTATTCACAGCACAACAGCCCTGCGGATCTGTGCTTTCCCACAGACGCTACAGCTCATGATGCTTTTCCTCTGCAGAGCCCCTCTCAGGTACGGCAAATATCCGGCTCCTTCTCCCACAAGGAAGGTGCTAGCCCTGAAAACTCTTGCTGGTCTGCACCTTCCCTTGGCAGCCTATTCACAGCACAACAGCCCTGCGGATCTGTGCTTTCCCACAGACGATACAGCTCATGATGCTTTTCCTGTGCAGAGCCCCTTTTCGAAAAGGGAAACGTCCGGCTCCTTCTCCCACAAGGAAGGTGCTAGGCCTGAAAGCTCTTGCTGGTCTGCACCTTCCCTTGGCAGCCTATTCACAGCACAACAGCCCTGCGGATCTGTGCTTTCCCACAGACGATACAGCTCATGCTGCTTTTCCTCTGCAGAGCCCCTTTTCGAAAAGGGAAACGTCCGGCTCCTTCTCCCACAAGGAAGGTGCTAAGCCTGAAAGCTCTTGCTGGTCTGCACCTTCCCTTGGCAGCCTATTCACAGCAAAACAGCCCTGCGGATCTGTGCTTTCCCACAGACGATACAGCTCCTGCTTGTTTTTCTCTGCAGAGCCCTTCTCCGATATGGTAAAAATCCGGCTCCTTCTCCCACAAGGAAGGTGCTAAGCCTGAAAACTCTTGCTGGTCTGCACCTTCCCTTGGCAGCCTATTCACAGCACAACAGCCCTGCGGATCTGTGCTTTCCCACAGACGATACAGCTCATGCTGCTTTTCCTCTGCAGAGCCCCTCTACGATATGGCAAAAATCCGGCTCCTTCTCCCACAAGGAAGGTGCTAGCCCTGAAAACTCTTGCTGGTCTGCACCTTCCCCGTGCAGCCTATTCACAGCACAACAGCCCTGCGGATCTGTGCTTTCCCACAGACGATACAGCTCATGATGCTTTTCCTCTGCAGAGCCCCTTTTCGAAAAGGGAAACGTCCGGCTCCTTCTCCCACAAGGAAGGTGCTAAGCCTGAAAGCTCTTGCTGGTCTGCACCTTCCCTTGGCAGCCTATTCACAGCAAAACAGCCCTGCGGATCTGTGCTTTCCCACAGACGCTACAGCTCATGATGCTTTTCCTCTGCAGAGCCCCTTTCGGAAAAGGCAAATATCCGGCTCCTTCTCCCACAAGGAAGGTGCTAGCCCTGAAAGCTCTTGCTGGTCTGCACCTTCCCTTGGCAGCCTATTCACAGCACAACAGCCCTGCTGATCTGTGCTTTCCCACAGATGATACAGCTCCTGCTTGTTTTTCTCTGCAGAGCCCTTCTCCGATATGGTTAAAATCCCGCTCCTTCTCCCACAAGGAGAGGTGCTTAGCCTGAAAGCTCTTGCTGGTCTGCACCTTCCCTTGGCAGCCTATTCACAGCAAAACAGCCCTGCGGATCTGTGCTTTCCCACAGAAGATAAAGCTCATGCTGCTTTTCCTGTGCAGAGCCCCTCTCCGATAAGGCAAAAATCCGGCTACTTCTCCCACAAGGAAGGTGCTAGCCCTGAAAGCTCTTGCTGGTCTGCACCTTCCCTTGGCAGCCTATTCACAGCAAAACAGCCCTGCTGATCTGTGCTTTCCCACAGACGATACAGCTCCTGCTTGTTTTCCTCTGCAGAGCCCCTCTACGATATGGTAAAAATCCGGCTCCTTCTCCCACAAGGAAGGTGCTAAGCCTGAAAACTCTTGCTGGTCTGCACCTTCCCTTGGCAGCCTATTCACAGCAAAACAGCCCTGCGGATCTGTGCTTTCCCACAGACGCTACAGCTCATGATGCTTTTCCTCTGCAGAGCCCCTTTCGGAAAAGGCAAATATCCGGCTCCTTCTCCCACAAGGAAGGTGCTAGCCCTGAAAGCTCTTGCTGGTCTGCACCTTCCCTTGGCAGCCTATTCACAGCAAAACAGCCCTGCTGATCTGTGCTTTCCCACAGACGATACAGCTCCTGCTTGTTTTTTTCTGCAGAGCCCTTCTCCGATATGGTAAAAATCCTGCTCCTTCTCCCACAAGGATGGTACTAAGCCTGAAAACTCTTGCTGGTCTGCACCTTCCCTTGGCAGCCTATTCACAGCACAACAGCCCTGCGGATCTGTGCTTTCCCACAGACGATACAGCTCATGATGCTTTTCCTGTGCAGAGCCCCTTTTCGAAAAGGGAAACGTCCGGCTCCTTCTCCCACAAGGAAGGTGCTAAGCCTGAAAGCTCTTGCTGGTCTGCACCTTCCCTTGGCAGCCTATTCACAGCACAACAGCCCTGCGGATCTGTGCTTTCCCACAGACGATACAGCTCATGCTGCTTTTCCTCTGCAGAGCCCCTCTACGATATGGCAAAAATCCGGCTCCTTCTCCCACAAGGAAGGTGCTAGCCCTGAAAGCTCTTGCTGGTCTGCACCTTCCCTTGGCAGCCTATTCACAGCAAAACAGCCCTGCGGATCTGTGCTTTCCCACAGACGATACAGCTCCTGCTTGTTTTTCTCTGCAGAGCCCTTCTCCGATATGGTAAAAATCCGGCTCCTTCTCCCACAAGGATGGTACTAAGCCTGAAAACTCTTGCTGGTCTGCACCTTCCCTTGGCAGCCTATTCACAGCAAAACAGCCCTGCGGATCTGTGCTTTCCCACAGACGCTACAGCTCATGCTGCTTTTCCTGTGCAGAGCCCCTCTCCGATAAGGCAAAAATCCGGCTCCTTCTCCCACAAGGAAGGTGCTAAGCCTGAAAGCTCTTGCTGGTCTGCACCTTCCCTTGGCAGCCTATTCACAGCACAACAGCCCTGCGGATCTGTGCTTTCCCACAGACGATACAGCTCCTGCTTGTTTTTCTCTGCAGAGCCCTTCTCCGATATGGTAAAAATCCGGCTCCTTCTCCCACAAGGAAGGTGCTAAGCCTGAAAACTCTTGCTGGTCTGCACCTTCCCTTGGCAGCCTATTCACAGCAAAACAGCCCTGCTGATCTGTGCTTTCCCACAGACGATACAGCTCATGATGCTTTTCCTCTGCAGAGCCCCTTTCGGAAAAGGCAAATATCCGGCTCCTTCTCCCACAAGGAAGGTGCTAGCCCTGAAAGCGCTTGCTGGTCTGCACCTTCCCTTGGCAGCCTATTCACAGCACAACAGCCCTGCGGATCTGTGCTTTCCCACAGACGATACAGCTCATGATGCTTTTCCTGTGCAGAGCCCCTTTTCGAAAAGGGAAACGTCCGGCTCCTTCTCCCACAAGGAAGGTGCTAAGCCTGAAAGCTCTTGCTGGTCTGCACCTTCCCTTGGCAGCCTATTCACAGCACAACAGCCCTGCGGATCTGTGCTTTCCCACAGACGATACAGCTCATGCTGCTTTTCCTCTGCAGAGCCCCTCTCCGATATGGCAAAAATCCGGCTCCTTCTCCCACAAGGAAGGTGCTAGCCCTGAAAGCTCTTGCTGGTCTGCACCTTCCCTTGGCAGCCTATTCACAGCAAAACAGCCCTGCTGATCTGTGCTTTCCCACAGACGATACAGCTCCTGCTTCTTTTCCTCTGCAGAGCCCCTCTACGATATGGTAAAAATCCGGCTCCTTCTCCCACAAGGAAGGTGCTAAGCCTGAAAACTCTTGCTGGTCTGCACCTTCCCTTGGCAGCCTATTCACAGCAAAACAGCCCTGCGGATCTGTGCTTTCCCACAGACGATACAGCTCATGATGCTTTTCCTTTGCAGAGCCCCTCTCCGGTACGGCAAAAATCCGGCTCCTTCTCCCACAAGGAAGGTGCTAGCCCTGAAAGCTCTTGCTGGTCTGCACCTTCCCTTGGCAGCCTATTCACAGCAAAACAGCCCTGCGGATCTGTGCTTTCCCACAGACGATACAGCTCATGCTGCTTTTCCTCTGCAGAGCCCCTCTCCGGTACGGCAAAAATCCAGCTCCTTCTCCCACAAGGAAGGTGCTAGCCCTGAAAGCGCTTGCTGGTCTGCACCTTCCCTTGGCAGCCTATTCACAACAAAACAGCCCTGCGGATCTGTGCTTTCCCACAGAAGATACAGCTCATGCTGCTTTTCCTGTGCAGAGCCCCTCTCCGATAAGGCAAAAATCCAGCTCCTTCTCCCACAAGGAAGGTGCTAGCCCTGAAAGCTCTTGCTGGTCTGCACCTTCCCTTGGCAGCCTATTCACAGCAAAACAGCCCTGCTGATCTGTGCTTTCCCACAGACGATACAGCTCCTGCTTGTTTTCCTCTGCAGAGCCCCTCTACGATATGGTAAAAATCCGGCTCCTTCTCCCACAAGGAAGGTGCTAAGCCTGAAAACTCTTGCTGGTCTGCACCTTCCCTTGGCAGCCTATTCACAGCAAAACAGCCCTGCGGATCTGTGCTTTCCCACAGAAGATACAGCTCATGCTGCTTTTCCTGTGCAGAGCCTCTCTCCGATAAGGCAAAAATCCGGCTCCTTCTCCCGCAAGGAAGGAGCTAGCCCTGAAAGCTCTTGCTGGTCTGCACCTTCCCTTGGCAGCCTATTCACAGCACAACAGCCCTGCGGATCTGTGCTTTCCCAGAGACGATACAACTCCTGCTTATTTTTCTCTGCAGAGCCCCTTTCGGAAAAGGCAAAAATCCGGCTCCTTCTCCCACAAGGAAGGTGCTAGCCCTGAAAGCTCTTGCTGGTCTGCACCTTCCCTTGGCAGCCTATTCACAGCAAAACAGCCCTGCGGATCTGTGCTTTCCCACAGACGCTACAGCTCATGATGCTTTTCCTCTGCAGAGCCCCTTTCGGAAAAGGGAAACGTCCGGCTCCTTCTCCCACAAGGAAGGTGCTAAGCCTGAAAGCTCTTGCTGGTCTGCACCTTCCCTTGGCAGCCTATTCACAGCACAACAGCCCTGCGGATCTGTGCTTTCCCACAGACGCTACATCTCATGCTGCTTTTCCTCTGCAGAGCCCCTCTACGATATGGCAAAAATCCGGCTCCTTCTCCCACAAGGAAGGTGCTAGCCCTGAAAGCTCTTGCTGGTCTGCACCTTCCCTTGGCAGCCTATTCACAGCACAACAGCCCTGCGGATCTGTGCTTTCCCACAGACGATACAGCTCATGCTGCTTTTCCTCTGCAGAGCCCCTTTTCGAAAAGGGAAACGTCCGGCTCCTTCTCCCACAAGGAAGGTGCTAAGCCTGAAAGCTCTTGCTGGTCTGCACCTTCCCTTGGCAGCCTATTCACAGCAAAACAGCCCTGCGGATCTGTGCTTTCCCACAGACGATACAGCTCCTGCTTGTTTTTCTCTGCAGAGCCCTTCTCCGATATGGTAAAAATCCGGCTCCTTCTCCCACAAGGAAGGTGCTAAGCCTGAAAACTCTTGCTGGTCTGCACCTTCCCTTGGCAGCCTATTCACAGCACAACAGCCCTGCGGATCTGTGCTTTCCCACAGACGATACAGCTCATGCTGCTTTTCCTCTGCAGAGCCCCTCTACGATATGGCAAAAATCCGGCTCCTTCTCCCACAAGGAAGGTGCTAGCCCTGAAAACTCTTGCTGGTCTGCACCTTCCCCGTGCAGCCTATTCACAGCACAACAGCCCTGCGGATCTGTGCTTTCCCACAGACGATACAGCTCATGATGCTTTTCCTGTGCAGAGCCCCTTTTCGAAAAGGGAAACGTCCGGCTCCTTCTCCCACAAGGAAGGTGCTAAGCCTGAAAGCTCTTGCTGGTCTGCACCTTCCCTTGGCAGCCTATTCACAGCAAAACAGCCCTGCGGATCTGTGCTTTCCCACAGACGCTACAGCTCATGATGCTTTTCCTCTGCAGAGCCCCTTTCGGAAAAGGCAAATATCCGGCTCCTTCTCCCACAAGGAAGGTGCTAGCCCTGAAAGCTCTTGCTGGTCTGCACCTTCCCTTGGCAGCCTATTCACAGCACAACAGCCCTGCTGATCTGTGCTTTCCCACAGATGATACAGCTCCTGCTTGTTTTTCTCTGCAGAGCCCTTCTCCGATATGGTAAAAATCCCGCTCCTTCTCCCACAAGGAGAGGTGCTTAGCCTGAAAGCTCTTGCTGGTCTGCACCTTCCCTTGGCAGCCTATTCACAGCAAAACAGCCCTGCGGATCTGTGCTTTCCCACAGAAGATAAAGCTCATGCTGCTTTTCCTGTGCAGAGCCCCTCTCCGATAAGGCAAAAATCCGGCTACTTCTCCCACAAGGAAGGTGCTAGCCCTGAAAGCTCTTGCTGGTCTGCACCTTCCCTTGGCAGCCTATTCACAGCAAAACAGCCCTGCTGATCTGTGCTTTCCCACAGACGATACAGCTCCTGCTTGTTTTCCTCTGCAGAGCCCTTCTCCGATATGGTAAAAATCCTGCTCCTTCTCCCACAAGGATGGTACTAAGCCTGAAAACTCTTGCTGGTCTGCACCTTCCCTTGGCAGCCTATTCACAGCACAACAGCCCTGCGGATCTGTGCTTTCCCACAGACGATACAGCTCATGATGCTTTTCCTGTGCAGAGCCCCTTTTCGAAAAGGGAAACGTCCGGCTCCTTCTCCCACAAGGAAGGTGCTAAGCCTGAAAGCTCTTGCTGGTCTGCACCTTCCCTTGGCAGCCTATTCACAGCACAACAGCCCTGCGGATCTGTGCTTTCCCACAGACGATACAGCTCATGCTGCTTTTCCTCTGCAGAGCCCCTCTACGATATGGCAAAAATCCGGCTCCTTCTCCCACAAGGAAGGTGCTAGCCCTGAAAGCTCTTGCTGGTCTGCACCTTCCCTTGGCAGCCTATTCACAGCACAACAGCCCTGCGGATCTGTGCTTTCCCACAGACGATACAGCTCCTGCTTGTTTTTCTCTGCAGAGCCCTTCTCCGATATGGTAAAAATCCGGCTCCTTCTCCCACAAGGATGGTACTAAGCCTGAAAACTCTTGCTGGTCTGCACCTTCCCTTGGCAGCCTATTCACAGCAAAACAGCCCTGCGGATCTGTGCTTTCCCACAGACGCTACAGCTCATGCTGCTTTTCCTGTGCAGAGCCCCTCTCCGATAAGGCAAAAATCCGGCTCCTTCTCCCACAAGGAAGGTGCTAAGCCTGAAAGCTCTTGCTGGTCTGCACCTTCCCTTGGCAGCCTATTCACAGCACAACAGCCCTGCGGATCTGTGCTTTCCCACAGACGATACAGCTCCTGCTTGTTTTTCTCTGCAGAGCCCTTCTCCGATATGGTAAAAATCCGGCTCCTTCTCCCACAAGGAAGGTGCTAAGCCTGAAAACTCTTGCTGGTCTGCACGTTCCCTTGGCAGCCTATTCACAGCAAAACAGCCCTGCTGATCTGTGCTTTCCCACAGACGATACAGCTCATGATGCTTTTCCTCTGCAGAGCCCCTTTCGGAAAAGGCAAATATCCGGCTCCTTCTCCCACAAGGAAGGTGCTAGCCCTGAAAGCGCTTGCTGGTCTGCACCTTCCCTTGGCAGCCTATTCACAGCACAACAGCCCTGCGGATCTGTGCTTTCCCACAGACGATACAGCTCATGATGCTTTTCCTGTGCAGAGCCCCTTTTCGAAAAGGGAAAAGTCCGGCTCCTTCTCCCACAAGGAAGGTGCTAAGCCTGAAAGCTCTTGCTGGTCTGCACCTTCCCTTGGCAGCCTATTCACAGCACAACAGCCCTGCGGATCTGTGCTTTCCCACAGACGATACAGCTCATGCTGCTTTTCCTCTGCAGAGCCCCTCTCCGATATGGCAAAAATCCGGCTCCTTCTCCCACAAGGAAGGTGCTAGCCCTGAAAGCTCTTGCTGGTCTGCACCTTCCCTTGGCAGCCTATTCACAGCAAAACAGCCCTGCTGATCTGTGCTTTCCCACAGACGATACAGCTCCTGCTTCTTTTCCTCTGCAGAGCCCCTCTACGATATGGTAAAAATCCGGCTCCTTCTCCCACAAGGAAGGTGCTAAGCCTGAAAACTCTTGCTGGTCTGCACCTTCCCTTGGCAGCCTATTCACAGCAAAACAGCCCTGCGGATCTGTGCTTTCCCACAGACGATACAGCTCATGATGCTTTTCCTTTGCAGAGCCCCTCTCCGGTACGGCAAAAATCCGGCTCCTTCTCCCACAAGGAAGGTGCTAGCCCTGAAAGCTCTTGCTGGTCTGCACCTTCCCTTGGCAGCCTATTCACAGCAAAACAGCCCTGCGGATCTGTGCTTTCCCACAGACGATACAGCTCATGCTGCTTTTCCTCTGCAGAGCCCCTCTCCGGTACGGCAAAAATCCAGCTCCTTCTCCCACAAGGAAGGTGCTAGCCCTGAAAGCGCTTGCTGGTCTGCACCTTCCCTTGGCAGCCTATTCACAGCAAAACAGCCCTGCGGATCTGTGCTTTCCCACAGAAGATACAGCTCATGCTGCTTTTCCTGTGCAGAGCCCCTCTCCGATAAGGCAAAAATCCAGCTCCTTCTCCCACAAGGAAGGTGCTAGCCCTGAAAGCTCTTGCTGGTCTGCACCTTCCCTTGGCAGCCTATTCACAGCAAAACAGCCCTGCTGATCTGTGCTTTCCCACAGACGATACAGCTCCTGCTTCTTTTCCTCTGCAGAGGCCCTCTACGATATGGTAAAAATCCGGCTCCTTCTCCCACAAGGAAGGTGCTAAGCCTGAAAACTCTTGCTGGTCTGCACCTTCCCTTGGCAGCCTATTCACAGCAAAACAGCCCTGCGGATCTGTGCTTTCCCACAGAAGATACAGCTCATGCTGCTTTTCCTGTGCAGAGCCTCTCTCCGATAAGGCAAAAATCCGGCTCCTTCTCCCGCAAGGAAGGAGCTAGCCCTGAAAGCTCTTGCTGGTCTGCACCTTCCCTTGGCAGCCTATTCACAGCACAACAGCCCTGCGGATCTGTGCTTTCCCAGAGACGATACAACTCCTGCTTATTTTTCTCTGCAGAGCCCCTTTCGGAAAAGGCAAAAATCCGGCTCCTTCTCCCACAAGGAAGGTGCTAGCCCTGAAAGCGCTTGCTGGTCTGCACCTTCCCTTGGCAGCCTATTCACAGCAAAACAGCCCTGCGGATCTGTGCTTTCCCACAGACGCTACAGCTCATGATGCTTTTCCTCTGCAGAGCCCCTTTCGGAAAAGGCAAAAATACGGCTCCTTCTCCCACAGGGAAGGTGCTAGCCCTGAAAGCTCTTGCTGGTCTGCACCTTCCCCGTGCAGCCTATTCACAGCACAACAGCCCTGCGGATCTGTGCTTTCCCACAGACGATACAGCTCATGATGATTTTCCTGTGCAGAGCCCCTTTTCGAAAAGGGAAACGTCCGGCTCCTTCTCCCACAAGGAAGGTGCTAAGCCTGAAAGCTCTTGCTGGTCTGCACCTTCCCTTGGCAGCCTATTCACAGCACAACAGCCCTGCGGATCTGTGCTTTCCCACAGACGATACAGCTCCTGCTTGTTTTTCTCTGCAGAGCCCTTCTCCGATATGGTAAAAATCCGGCTCCTTCTCCCACAAGGAAGGTGCTAAGCCTGAAAGCTCTTGCTGGTCTGCACCTTCCCTTGGCAGCCTATTCACAGCAAAACAGCCCTGCGGATCTGTGCTTTCCCACAGACGATACAGCTCATGATGCTTTTCGTCTGCAGAGCCCCTTTCGGAAAAGGCAAAAATCCGGCTCCTTCTCCCACAAGGAAGGTGCTAGCCCTGAAAGCTCTTGCTGGTCTGCACCTTCCCTTGGCAGCCTATTCACAGCAAAACAGCCCTGCTGATCTGTGCTTTCCCACAGACGATACAGCTCCTGCTTCTTTTCCTCTGCAGAGCCCCTCTACGATATGGCAAAAATCCGGCTCCTTCTCCCACAAGGAAGGTGCTAAGCCTGAAAACTCTTGCTGGTCTGCACCTTCCCTTGGCAGCCTATTCACAGCAAAACAGCCCTGCGGATCTGTGCTTTCCCACAGACGCTACAGCTCATGATGCTTTTCCTCTGCAGAGCCCCTCTACGATATGGCAAAAATCCGGCTCCTTCTCCCACAAGGAAGGTGCTAGCCCTGAAAACTCTTGCTGGTCTGCACCTTCCCCGTGCAGCCTATTCACAGCACAACAGCCCTGCGGATCTGTGCTTTCCCACAGACGATACAGCTCATGATGCTTTTCCTGTGCAGAGCCCCTTTTCGAAAAGGGAAACGTCCGGCTCCTTCTCCCACAAGGAAGGTGCTAAGCCTGAAAGCTCTTGCTGGTCTGCACCTTCCCTTGGCAGCCTATTCACAGCAAAACAGCCCTGCGGATCTGTGCTTTCCCACAGACGCTACAGCTCATGATGCTTTTCCTCTGCAGAGCCCCTTTCGGAAAAGGCAAATATCCGGCTCCTTCTCCCACAAGGAAGGTGCTAGCCCTGAAAGCTCTTGCTGGTCTGCACCTTCCCTTGGCAGCCTATTCACAGCACAACAGCCCTGCTGATCTGTGCTTTCCCACAGATGATACAGCTCCTGCTTGTTTTTCTCTGCAGAGCCCTTCTCCGATATGGTAAAAATCCCGCTCCTTCTCCCACAAGGAGAGGTGCTTAGCCTGAAAGCTCTTGCTGGTCTGCACCTTCCCTTGGCAGCCTATTCACAGCAAAACAGCCCTGCGGATCTGTGCTTTCCCACAGAAGATAAAGCTCATGCTGCTTTTCCTGTGCAGAGCCCCTCTCCGATAAGGCAAAAATCCGGCTACTTCTCCCACAAGGAAGGTGCTAGCCCTGAAAGCTCTTGCTGGTCTGCACCTTCCCTTGGCAGCCTATTCACAGCAAAACAGCCCTGCTGATCTGTGCTTTCCCACAGACGATACAGCTCCTGCTTGTTTTCCTCTGCAGAGCCCTTCTCCGATATGGTAAAAATCCTGCTCCTTCTCCCACAAGGATGGTACTAAGCCTGAAAACTCTTGCTGGTCTGCACCTTCCCTTGGCAGCCTATTCACAGCACAACAGCCCTGCGGATCTGTGCTTTCCCACAGACGATACAGCTCATGATGCTTTTCCTGTGCAGAGCCCCTTTTCGAAAAGGGAAACGTCCGGCTCCTTCTCCCACAAGGAAGGTGCTAAGCCTGAAAGCTCTTGCTGGTCTGCACCTTCCCTTGGCAGCCTATTCACAGCACAACAGCCCTGCGGATCTGTGCTTTCCCACAGACGATACAGCTCATGCTGCTTTTCCTCTGCAGAGCCCCTCTACGATATGGCAAAAATCCGGCTCCTTCTCCCACAAGGAAGGTGCTAGCCCTGAAAGCTCTTGCTGGTCTGCACCTTCCCTTGGCAGCCTATTCACAGCACAACAGCCCTGCGGATCTGTGCTTTCCCACAGACGATACAGCTCCTGCTTGTTTTTCTCTGCAGAGCCCTTCTCCGATATGGTAAAAATCCGGCTCCTTCTCCCACAAGGATGGTACTAAGCCTGAAAACTCTTGCTGGTCTGCACCTTCCCTTGGCAGCCTATTCACAGCAAAACAGCCCTGCGGATCTGTGCTTTCCCACAGACGCTACAGCTCATGCTGCTTTTCCTGTGCAGAGCCCCTCTCCGATAAGGCAAAAATCCGGCTCCTTCTCCCACAAGGAAGGTGCTAAGCCTGAAAGCTCTTGCTGGTCTGCACCTTCCCTTGGCAGCCTATTCACAGCACAACAGCCCTGCGGATCTGTGCTTTCCCACAGACGATACAGCTCCTGCTTGTTTTTCTCTGCAGAGCCCTTCTCCGATATGGTAAAAATCCGGCTCCTTCTCCCACAAGGAAGGTGCTAAGCCTGAAAACTCTTGCTGGTCTGCACGTTCCCTTGGCAGCCTATTCACAGCAAAACAGCCCTGCTGATCTGTGCTTTCCCACAGACGATACAGCTCATGATGCTTTTCCTCTGCAGAGCCCCTTTCGGAAAAGGCAAATATCCGGCTCCTTCTCCCACAAGGAAGGTGCTAGCCCTGAAAGCGCTTGCTGGTCTGCACCTTCCCTTGGCAGCCTATTCACAGCACAACAGCCCTGCGGATCTGTGCTTTCCCACAGACGATACAGCTCATGATGCTTTTCCTGTGCAGAGCCCCTTTTCGAAAAGGGAAAAGTCCGGCTCCTTCTCCCACAAGGAAGGTGCTAAGCCTGAAAGCTCTTGCTGGTCTGCACCTTCCCTTGGCAGCCTATTCACAGCACAACAGCCCTGCGGATCTGTGCTTTCCCACAGACGATACAGCTCATGCTGCTTTTCCTCTGCAGAGCCCCTCTCCGATATGGCAAAAATCCGGCTCCTTCTCCCACAAGGAAGGTGCTAGCCCTGAAAGCTCTTGCTGGTCTGCACCTTCCCTTGGCAGCCTATTCACAGCAAAACAGCCCTGCTGATCTGTGCTTTCCCACAGACGATACAGCTCCTGCTTCTTTTCCTCTGCAGAGCCCCTCTACGATATGGTAAAAATCCGGCTCCTTCTCCCACAAGGAAGGTGCTAAGCCTGAAAACTCTTGCTGGTCTGCACCTTCCCTTGGCAGCCTATTCACAGCAAAACAGCCCTGCGGATCTGTGCTTTCCCACAGACGATACAGCTCATGATGCTTTTCCTTTGCAGAGCCCCTCTCCGGTACGGCAAAAATCCGGCTCCTTCTCCCACAAGGAAGGTGCTAGCCCTGAAAGCTCTTGCTGGTCTGCACCTTCCCTTGGCAGCCTATTCACAGCAAAACAGCCCTGCGGATCTGTGCTTTCCCACAGACGATACAGCTCATGCTGCTTTTCCTCTGCAGAGCCCCTCTCCGGTACGGCAAAAATCCAGCTCCTTCTCCCACAAGGAAGGTGCTAGCCCTGAAAGCGCTTGCTGGTCTGCACCTTCCCTTGGCAGCCTATTCACAGCAAAACAGCCCTGCGGATCTGTGCTTTCCCACAGAAGATACAGCTCATGCTGCTTTTCCTGTGCAGAGCCCCTCTCCCATAAGGCAAAAATCCAGCTCCTTCTCCCACAAGGAAGGTGCTAGCCCTGAAAGCTCTTGCTGGTCTGCACCTTCCCTTGGCAGCCTATTCACAGCAAAACAGCCCTGCTGATCTGTGCTTTCCCACAGACGATACAGCTCCTGCTTCTTTTCCTCTGCAGAGGCCCTCTACGATATGGTAAAAATCCGGCTCCTTCTCCCACAAGGAAGGTGCTAAGCCTGAAAACTCTTGCTGGTCTGCACCTTCCCTTGGCAGCCTATTCACAGCAAAACAGCCCTGCGGATCTGTGCTTTCCCACAGAAGATACAGCTCATGCTGCTTTTCCTGTGCAGAGCCTCTCTCCGATAAGGCAAAAATCCGGCTCCTTCTCCCGCAAGGAAGGAGCTAGCCCTGAAAGCTCTTGCTGGTCTGCACCTTCCCTTGGCAGCCTATTCACAGCACAACAGCCCTGCGGATCTGTGCTTTCCCAGAGACGATACAACTCCTGCTTATTTTTCTCTGCAGAGCCCCTTTCGGAAAAGGCAAAAATCCGGCTCCTTCTCCCACAAGGAAGGTGCTAGCCCTGAAAGCGCTTGCTGGTCTGCACCTTCCCTTGGCAGCCTATTCACAGCAAAACAGCCCTGCGGATCTGTGCTTTCCCACAGACGCTACAGCTCATGATGCTTTTCCTCTGCAGAGCCCCTTTCGGAAAAGGCAAAAATACGGCTCCTTCTCCCACAGGGAAGGTGCTAGCCCTGAAAGCTCTTGCTGGTCTGCACCTTCCCCGTGCAGCCTATTCACAGCACAACAGCCCTGCGGATCTGTGCTTTCCCACAGACGATACAGCTCATGATGCTTTTCCTGTGCAGAGCCCCTTTTCGAAAAGGGAAACGTCCGGCTCCTTCTCCCACAAGGAAGGTGCTAAGCCTGAAAGCTCTTGCTGGTCTGCACCTTCCCTTGGCAGCCTATTCACAGCACAACAGCCCTGCGGATCTGTGCTTTCCCACAGACGATACAGCTCCTGCTTGTTTTTCTCTGCAGAGCCCTTCTCCGATATGGTAAAAATCCGGCTCCTTCTCCCACAAGGAAGGTGCTAAGCCTGAAAGCTCTTGCTGGTCTGCACCTTCCCTTGGCAGCCTATTCACAGCAAAACAGCCCTGCGGATCTGTGCTTTCCCACAGACGATACAGCTCATGATGCTTTTCGTCTGCAGAGCCCCTTTCGGAAAAGGCAAAAATCCGGCTCCTTCTCCCACAAGGAAGGTGCTAGCCCTGAAAGCTCTTGCTGGTCTGCACCTTCCCTTGGCAGCCTATTCACAGCAAAACAGCCCTGCTGATCTGTGCTTTCCCACAGACGATACAGCTCCTGCTTCTTTTCCTCTGCAGAGCCCCTCTACGATATGGCAAAAATCCGGCTCCTTCTCCCACAAGGAAGGTGCTAAGCCTGAAAACTCTTGCTGGTCTGCACCTTCCCTTGGCAGCCTATTCACAGCAAAACAGCCCTGCGGATCTGTGCTTTCCCACAGACGCTACAGCTCATGATGCTTTTCCTCTGCAGAGCCCCTCTCAGGTACGGCAAAAATCCGGCTCCTTCTCCCACAAGGAAGGTGCTAGCCCTGAAAGCTCTTGCTGGTCTGCACCTTCCCTTGGCAGCCTATTCACAGCAAAACAGCCCTGCGGATCTGTGCTTTCCCACAGACGCTACAGCTCATGATGCTTTTCCTCTGCAGAGCCCCTTTCGGAAAAAGCAAATATCCGGCTCCTTCTCCCACAAGGAAGGTGCTAGCCCTGAAAGCTCTTGCTGGTCTGCACCTTCCCTTGGCAGCCTATTCACAGCAAAACAGCCCTGCTGATCTGTGCTTTCCCACAGACGATACAGCTCCTGCTTTTTTTTCTCTGCAGAGCCCTTCTCCGATATGGTAAAAATCCTGCTCCTTCTCCCACAAGGATGGTACTAAGCCTGAAAACTCTTGCTGGTCTGCACCTTCCCTTGGCAGCCTATTCACAGCACAACAGCCCTGCGGATCTGTGCTTTCCCACAGACGATACAGCTCATGATGCTTTTCCTGTGCAGAGCCCCTTTTCGAAAAGGGAAACGTCCGGCTCCTTCTCCCACAAGGAAGGTGCTAAGCCTGAAAGCTCTTGCTGGTCTGCACCTTCCCTTGGCAGCCTATTCACAGCACAACAGCCCTGCGGATCTGTGCTTTCCCACAGACGATACAGCTCCTGCTTGTTTTTCTCTGCAGAGCCCTTCTCCGATATGGTAAAAATCCGGCTCCTTCTCCCACAAGGAAGGTGCTAGCCCTGAAAGCTCTTGCTGGTCTGCACCTTCCCTTGGCAGCCTATTCACAGCACAACAGCCCTGCGGATCTGTGCTTTCCCACAGAAGATACAGCTCATGCTGCTTTTCCTGTGCAGAGCCCCTCTCCGATAAGGCAAAAATCCAGCTCCTTCTCCCACAAGGAAGGTGCTAAGCCTGAAAACTCTTGCTGGTCTGCACCTTCCCTTGGCAGCCTATTCACAGCAAAACAGCCCTGCGGATCTGTGCTTTCCCACAGAAGATACAGCTCATGCTGCTTTTCCTGTGCAGAGCCTCTCTCCGATAAGGCAAAAATCCGGCTCCTTCTCCCGCAAGGAAGGAGCTAGCCCTGAAAGCTCTTGCTGGTCTGCACCTTCCCTTGGCAGCCTATTCACAGCACAACAGCCCTGCGGATCTGTGCTTTCCCAGAGACGATACAACTCCTGCTTATTTTTCTCTGCAGAGCCCCTTTCGGAAAAGGCAAAAATCCGGCTCCTTCTCCCACAAGGAAGGTGCTAGCCCTGAAAGCGCTTGCTGGTCTGCACCTTCCCTTGGCAGCCTATTCACAGCAAAACAGCCCTGCGGATCTGTGCTTTCCCACAGACGCTACAGCTCATGATGCTTTTCCTCTGCAGAGCCCCTTTCGGAAAAGGCAAAAATACGGCTCCTTCTCCCACAGGGAAGGTGCTAGCCCTGAAAGCTCTTGCTGGTCTGCACCTTCCCCGTGCAGCCTATTCACAGCACAACAGCCCTGCGGATCTGTGCTTTCCCACAGACGATACAGCTCATGATGCTTTTCCTGTGCAGAGCCCCTTTTCGAAAAGGGAAACGTCCGGCTCCTTCTCCCACAAGGAAGGTGCTAAGCCTGAAAGCTCTTGCTGGTCTGCACCTTCCCTTGGCAGCCTATTCACAGCACAACAGCCCTGCGGATCTGTGCTTTCCCACAGACGCTACAGCTCATGCTGCTTTTCCTCTGCAGAGCCCCTTTCGGAAAAGGCAAAAATCCGGCTCCTTCTCCCACAAGGAAGGTGCTAGCCCTGAAAGCTCTTGCTGGTCTGCACCTTCCCCGTGCAGCCTATTCACAGCACAACAGCCCTGCTGATCTGTGCTTTCCCACAGACGATACAGCTCATGCTGCTTTTCCTGTGCAGAGCCCCTCTCTGGTACGGCAAAAATCCGGCTCCTTCTCCCACAAGGAAGGTGCTAGCCCTGAAAGCTCTTCCTGGTCTGCACCTTCCCTTGGCAGCCTATTCACAGCAAAACAGCCCTGCTGATCTGTGCTTTCCCACAGACGATACAGCTCCTGCTTGTTTTTCTCTGCAGAGCCCTTCTCCGATATGGTAAAAATCCTGCTCCTTCTCCCACAAGGATGGTACTAAGCCTGAAAACTCTTGCTGGTCTGCACCTTCCCTTGGCAGCCTATTCACAGCACAACAGCCCTGCGGATCTGTGCTTTCCCACAGACGATACAGCTCATGATGCTTTTTCCTGTGCAGAGCCCCTTTTCGAAAAGGGAAACGTCCGGCTCCTTCTCCCACAAGGAAGGTGCTAAGCCTGAAAGCTCTTGCTGGTCTGCACCTTCCCTTGGCAGCCTATTCACAGCACAACAGCCCTGCGGATCTGTGCTTTCCCACAGACGATACAGCTCATGATGCTTTTCCTGTGCAGAGAACCTTTTCGAAAAGGGAAACGTCCGGCTCCTTCTCCCACAAGGAAGGTGCTAAGCCTGAAAGCTCTTGCTGGTCTGCACCTTCCCTTGGCAGCCTATTCACAGCAAAACAGCCCTGCTGATCTGTGCTTTCCCACAGACGATACAGCTCCTGCTTCTTTTCCTCTGCAGAGCCCCTCTACGATATGGCAAAAATCCGGCTCCTTCTCCCACAAGGAAGGTGCTAAGCCTGAAAACTCTTGCTGGTCTGCACCTTCCCTTGGCAGCCTATTCACAGCAAAACAGCCCTGCGGATCTGTGCTTTCCCACAGACGATACAGCTCATGATGCTTTTCCTGTGCAGAGAACCTTTTCGAAAAGGGAAACGTCCGGCTCCTTCTCCCACAAGGAAGGTGCTAAGCCTGAAAGCTCTTGCTGGTCTGCACCTTCCCTTGGCAGCCTATTCACAGCAAAACAGCCCTGCTGATCTGTGCTTTCCCACAGACGATACAGCTCCTGCTTCTTTTCCTCTGCAGAGCCCCTCTACGATATGGCAAAAATCCGGCTCCTTCTCCCACAAGGAAGGTGCTAAGCCTGAAAGCTCTTGCTGGTCTGCACCTTCCCTTGGCAGCCTATTCACAGCAAAACAGCCCTGCTGATCTGTGCTTTCCCACAGACGATACAGCTCCTGCTTCTTTTCCTCTGCAGAGCCCCTCTACGATATGGCAAAAATCCGGCTCCTTCTCCCACAAGGAAGGTGCTAAGCCTGAAAACTCTTGCTGGTCTGCACCTTCCCTTGGCAGCCTATTCACAGCAAAACAGCCCTGCGGATCTGTGCTTTCCCACAGACGATACAGCTCATGATGCTTTTCCTGTGCAGAGAACCTTTTCGAAAAGGGAAACGTCCGGCTCCTTCTCCCACAAGGAAGGTGCTAAGCCTGAAAGCTCTTGCTGGTCTGCACCTTCCCTTGGCAGCCTATTCACAGCAAAACAGCCCTGCTGATCTGTGCTTTCCCACAGACGATACAGCTCCTGCTTCTTTTCCTCTGCAGAGCCCCTCTACGATATGGCAAAAATCCGGCTCCTTCTCCCACAAGGAAGGTGCTAAGCCTGAAAGCTCTTGCTGGTCTGCACCTTCCCTTGGCAGCCTATTCACAGCAAAACAGCCCTGCTGATCTGTGCTTTCCCACAGACGATACAGCTCCTGCTTGTTTTTCTCTGCAGAGCCCTTCTCCGATATGGTAAAAATCCTGCTCCTTCTCCCACAAGGATGGTACTAAGCCTGAAAACTCTTGCTGGTCTGCACCTTCCCTTGGCAGCCTATTCACAGCAAAACAGCCCTGCTGATCTGTGCTTTCCCACAGACGATACAGCTCCTGCTTGTTTTTCTCTGCAGAGCCCTTCTCCGATATGGTAAAAATCCTGCTCCTTCTCCCACAAGGATGGTACTAAGCCTGAAAACTCTTGCTGGTCTGCACCTTCCCTTGGCAGCCTATTCACAGCACAACAGCCCTGCGGATCTGTGCTTTCCCACAGACGATACAGCTCATGATGCTTTTCCTGTGCAGAGAACCTTTTCGAAAAGGGAAACGTCCGGCTCCTTCTCCCACAAGGAAGGTGCTAAGCCTGAAAGCTCTTGCTGGTCTGCACCTTCCCTTGGCAGCCTATTCACAGCAAAACAGCCCTGCTGATCTGTGCTTTCCCACAGACGATACAGCTCCTGCTTCTTTTCCTCTGCAGAGCCCCTCTACGATATGGCAAAAATCCGGCTCCTTCTCCCACAAGGAAGGTGCTAAGCCTGAAAACTCTTGCTGGTCTGCACCTTCCCTTGGCAGCCTATTCACAGCAAAACAGCCCTGCGGATCTGTGCTTTCCCACAGACGATACAGCTCATGATGCTTTTCCTGTGCAGAGAACCTTTTCGAAAAGGGAAACGTCCGGCTCCTTCTCCCACAAGGAAGGTGCTAAGCCTGAAAGCTCTTGCTGGTCTGCACCTTCCCTTGGCAGCCTATTCACAGCAAAACAGCCCTGCTGATCTGTGCTTTCCCACAGACGATACAGCTCCTGCTTCTTTTCCTCTGCAGAGCCCCTCTACGATATGGCAAAAATCCGGCTCCTTCTCCCACAAGGAAGGTGCTAAGCCTGAAAACTCTTGCTGGTCTGCACCTTCCCTTGGCAGCCTATTCACAGCAAAACAGCCCTGCGGATCTGTGCTTTCCCACAGACGATACAGCTCATGATGCTTTTCCTGTGCAGAGAACCTTTTCGAAAAGGGAAACGTCCGGCTCCTTCTCCCACAAGGAAGGTGCTAAGCCTGAAAGCTCTTGCTGGTCTGCACCTTCCCTTGGCAGCCTATTCACAGCAAAACAGCCCTGCTGATCTGTGCTTTCCCACAGACGATACAGCTCCTGCTTCTTTTCCTCTGCAGAGCCCCTCTACGATATGGCAAAAATCCGGCTCCTTCTCCCACAAGGAAGGTGCTAAGCCTGAAAGCTCTTGCTGGTCTGCACCTTCCCTTGGCAGCCTATTCACAGCAAAACAGCCCTGCTGATCTGTGCTTTCCCACAGACGATACAGCTCCTGCTTGTTTTTCTCTGCAGAGCCCTTCTCCGATATGGTAAAAATCCTGCTCCTTCTCCCACAAGGAAGGTGCTAAGCCTGAAAACTCTTGCTGGTCTGCACCTTCCCTTGGCAGCCTATTCACAGCAAAACAGCCCTGCTGATCTGTGCTTTCCCACAGACGATACAGCTCCTGCTTCTTTTCCTCTGCAGAGCCCCTCTACGATATGGCAAAAATCCGGCTCCTTCTCCCACAAGGAAGGTGCTAAGCCTGAAAACTCTTGCTGGTCTGCACCTTCCCTTGGCAGCCTATTCACAGCAAAACAGCCCTGCGGATCTGTGCTTTCCCACAGACGATACAGCTCATGATGCTTTTCCTGTGCAGAGAACCTTTTCGAAAAGGGAAACGTCCGGCTCCTTCTCCCACAAGGAAGGTGCTAATCCTGAAAGCTCTTGCTGGTCTGCACCTTCCCTTGGCAGCCTATTCACAGCAAAACAGCCCTGCTGATCTGTGCTTTCCCACAGACGATACAGCTCATGATGCTTTTCCTCTGCAGAGCCCCTCTCAGGTACGGCAAAAATCCGGCTACTTCTCCCACAAGGAAGGTGCTAGCCCTGAAAGCTCTTGCTGGTCTGCACCTTCCCTTGGCAGCCTATTCACAACAAAACAGCCCTGCGGATCTGTGCTTTCCCACAGAAGATACAGCTCATGCTGCTTTTCCTGTGCAGAGCCCCTCTCCGATAAGGCAAAAATCCAGCTCCTTCTCCCACAAGGAAGGTGCTAGCCCTGAAAGCTCTTGCTGGTCTGCACCTTCCCTTGGCAGCCTATTCACAGCAAAACAGCCCTGCTGATCTGTGCTTTCCCACAGACGATACAGCTCCTGCTTCTTTTCCTCTGCAGAGCCCCTCTACGATATGGTAAAAATCCGGCTCCTTCTCCCACAAGGAAGGTGCTAAGCCTGAAAACTCTTGCTGGTCTGCACCTTCCCTTGGCAGCCTATTCACAGCAAAACAGCCCTGCGGATCTGTGCTTTCCCACAGAAGATACAGCTCATGCTGCTTTTCCTGTGCAGAGCCTCTCTCCGATAAGGCAAAAATCCGGCTCCTTCTCCCACAAGGAAGGTGCTAATCCTGAAAGCTCTTGCTGGTCTGCACCTTCCCTTGGCAGCCTATTCACAGCACAACAGCCCTGCGGATCTGTGCTTTCCCAGAGACGATACAACTCCTGCTTATTTTTCTCTGCAGAGCCCCTTTCGGAAAAGGCAAAAATCCGGCTCCTTCTCCCACAAGGAAGGTGCTAGCCCTGAAAGCTCTTGCTGGTCTGCACCTTCCCCGTGCAGCCTATTCACAGCACAACAGCCCTGCTGATCTGTGCTTTCCCACAGACGATACAGCTCATGCTGCTTTTCCTGTGCAGAGCCCCTCTCTGGTACGGCAAAAATCCGGCTCCTTCTCCCACAAGGAAGGTGCTAGCCCTGAAAGCTCTTCCTGGTCTGCACCTTCCCTTGGCAGCCTATTCACAGCAAAACAGCCCTGCTGATCTGTGCTTTCCCACAGACGATACAGCTCCTGCTTCTTTTCCTCTGCAGAGCCCCTCTACGATATGGCAAAAATCCGGCTCCTTCTCCCACAAGGAAGGTGCTAAGCCTGAAAACTCTTGCTGGTCTGCACCTTCCCTTGGCAGCCTATTCACAGCAAAACAGCCCTGCGGATCTGTGCTTTCCCACAGACGCTACAGCTCATGATCCTTTTCCTCTGCAGAGCCCCTCTCAGGTACGGCAAAAATCCGGCTCCTTCTCCCACAAGGAAGGTGCTAGCCCTGAAAGCGCTTGCTGGTCTGCACCTTCCCTTGGCAGCCTATTCACAGCAAAACAGCCCTGCGGATCTGTGCTTTCCCACAGACGCTACAGCTCATGATGCTTTTCCTCTGCAGAGCCCCTTTCGGAAAAGGCAAAAATACGGCTCCTTCTCCCACAGGGAAGGTGCTAGCCCTGAAAGCTCTTGCTGGTCTGCACCTTCCCCGTGCAGCCTATTCACAGCACAACAGCCCTGCGGATCTGTGCTTTCCCACAGACGATACAGCTCATGATGCTTTTCCTGTGCAGAGCCCCTTTTCGAAAAGGGAAACGTCCGGCTCCTTCTCTCACAAGGAAGGTGCTAAGCCTGAAAGCTCTTGCTGGTCTGCACCTTCCCTTGGCAGCCTATTCACAGCACAACAGCCCTGCGGATCTGTGCTTTCCCACAGACGCTACAGCTCATGCTGCTTTTCCTCTGCAGAGCCCCTTTCGGAAAAGGCAAAAATCCGGCTCCTTCTCCCACAAGGAAGGTGCTAGCCCTGAAAGCTCTTGCTGGTCTGCACCTTCCCCGTGCAGCCTATTCACAGCACAACAGCCCTGCGGATCTGTGCTTTCCCACAGACGATACAGCTCATGCTGCTTTTCCTGTGCAGAGCCCCTCTCTGGTACGGCAAAAATCCGGCTCCTTCTCCCACAAGGAAGGTGCTAGCCCTGAAAGCTCTTCCTGGTCTGCACCTTCCCTTGGCAGCCTATTCACAGCAAAACAGCCCTGCTGATCTGTGCTTTCCCACAGACGATACAGCTCCTGCTTGTTTTTCTCTGCAGAGCCCTTCTCCGATATGGTAAAAATCCTGCTCCTTCTCCCACAAGGATGGTACTAAGCCTGAAAACTCTTGCTGGTCTGCACCTTCCCTTGGCAGCCTATTCACAGCACAACAGCCCTGCGGATCTGTGCTTTCCCACAGACGATACAGCTCATGATGCTTTTTCCTGTGCAGAGCCCCTTTTCGAAAAGGGAAACGTCCGGCTCCTTCTCCCACAAGGAAGGTGCTAAGCCTGAAAGCTCTTGCTGGTCTGCACCTTCCCTTGGCAGCCTATTCACAGCACAACAGCCCTGCGGATCTGTGCTTTCCCACAGACGATACAGCTCATGATGCTTTTCCTGTGCAGAGAACCTTTTCGAAAAGGGAAACGTCCGGCTCCTTCTCCCACAAGGAAGGTGCTAAGCCTGAAAGCTCTTGCTGGTCTGCACCTTCCCTTGGCAGCCTATTCACAGCAAAACAGCCCTGCTGATCTGTGCTTTCCCACAGACGATACAGCTCCTGCTTCTTTTCCTCTGCAGAGCCCCTCTACGATATGGCAAAAATCCGGCTCCTTCTCCCACAAGGAAGGTGCTAAGCCTGAAAACTCTTGCTGGTCTGCACCTTCCCTTGGCAGCCTATTCACAGCAAAACAGCCCTGCGGATCTGTGCTTTCCCACAGACGATACAGCTCATGATGCTTTTCCTGTGCAGAGAACCTTTTCGAAAAGGGAAACGTCCGGCTCCTTCTCCCACAAGGAAGGTGCTAATCCTGAAAGCTCTTGCTGGTCTGCACCTTCCCTTGGCAGCCTATTCACAGCAAAACAGCCCTGCTGATCTGTGCTTTCCCACAGACGATACAGCTCATGATGCTTTTCCTCTGCAGAGCCCCTCTCAGGTACGGCAAAAATCCGGCTACTTCTCCCACAAGGAAGGTGCTAGCCCTGAAAGCTCTTGCTGGTCTGCACCTTCCCTTGGCAGCCTATTCACAACAAAACAGCCCTGCGGATCTGTGCTTTCCCACAGAAGATACAGCTCATGCTGCTTTTCCTGTGCAGAGCCCCTCTCCGATAAGGCAAAAATCCAGCTCCTTCTCCCACAAGGAAGGTGCTAGCCCTGAAAGCTCTTGCTAGTCTGCACCTTCCCTTGGCAGCCTATTCACAGCACAACAGCCCTGCGGATCTGTGCTTTCCCACAGACGATACAGCTCCTGCTTGTTTTTCTCTGCAGAGCCCTTCTCCGATATGGTAAAAATCCGGCTCCTTCTCCCACAAGGAAGGTGCTAAGCCTGAAAACTCTTGCTGGTCTGCACCTTCCCTTGGCAGCCTATTCACAGCAAAACAGCCCTGCTGATCTGTGCTTTCCCACAGACGATACAGCTCATGATGCTTTTCCTCTGCAGAGCCCCTTTTCGAAAAGGGAAACGTCCGGCTCCTTCTCCCACAAGGAAGGTGCTAAGACTGAAAACTCTTGCTGGTCTGCACCTTCCCTTGGCAGCCTATTCACAGCACAACAGCCCTGCGGATCTGTGCTTTCCCACAGACGATACAGCTCATGCTGCTTTTCCTCTGCAGAGCCCCTCTACGATATGGCAAAAATCCGGCTCCTTCTCCCACAAGGAAGGTGCTAGCCCTGAAAACTCTTGCTGGTCTGCACCTTCCCCGTGCAGCCTATTCACAGCACAACAGCCCTGCGGATCTGTGCTTTCCCACAGACGATACAGCTCCTGCTTGTTTTTCTCTGCAGAGCCCTTCTCCGATATGGTAAAAATCCGGCTCCTTCTCCCACAAGGAAGGTGCTAAGCCTGAAAACTCTTGCTGGTCTGCACCTTCCCTTGGCAGCCTATTCACAGCAAAACAGCCCTGCGGATCTGTGCTTTCCTACAGACGATACAGCTCCTGCTTGTTTTCCTCTGCAGAGCCCCTCTACGATATGGTAAAAATCCGGCTCCTTCTCCCACAAGGAAGGTGCTAAGCCTGAAAACTCTTGCTGGTCTGCACCTTCCCTTGGCAGCCTATTCACAGCAAAACAGCCCTGCGGATCTGTGCTTTCCCACAGACGATACAGCTCATGATGCTTTTCCTGTGCAGAGAACCTTTTCGAAAAGGGAAACGTCCGGCTCCTTCTCCCACAAGGAAGGTGCTAAGCCTGAAAGCTCTTGCTGGTCTGCACCTTCCCTTGGCAGCCTATTCACAGCAAAACAGCCCTGCTGATCTGTGCTTTCCCACAGACGATACAGCTCCTGCTTCTTTTCCTCTGCAGAGCCCCTCTACGATATGGCAAAAATCCGGCTCCTTCTCCCACAAGGAAGGTGCTAAGCCTGAAAACTCTTGCTGGTCTGCACCTTCCCTTGGCAGCCTATTCACAGCAAAACAGCCCTGCGGATCTGTGCTTTCCCACAGACGCTACAGCTCATGATCCTTTTCCTCTGCAGAGCCCCTCTCAGGTACGGCAAAAATCCGGCTCCTTCTCCCACAAGGAAGGTGCTAGCCCTGAAAGCGCTTGCTGGTCTGCACCTTCCCTTGGCAGCCTATTCACAGCAAAACAGCCCTGCGGATCTGTGCTTTCCCACAGACGATACAGCTCATGATGCTTTTCCTCTGCAGAGCCCCTTTCGGAAAAGGCAAAAATACGGCTCCTTCTCCCACAGGGAAGGTGCTAGCCCTGAAAGCTCTTGCTGGTCTGCACCTTCCCCGTGCAGCCTATTCACAGCACAACAGCCCTGCGGATCTGTGCTTTCCCACAGACGATACAGCTCATGATGCTTTTCCTGTGCAGAGCCCCTTTTCGAAAAGGGAAACGTCCGGCTCCTTCTCCCACAAGGAAGGTGCTAAGCCTGAAAGCTCTTGCTGGTCTGCACCTTCCCTTGGCAGCCTATTCACAGCACAACAGCCCTGCGGATCTGTGCTTTCCCACAGACGCTACAGCTCATGCTGCTTTTCCTCTGCAGAGCCCCTTTCGGAAAAGGCAAAAATCCGGCTCCTTCTCCCACAAGGAAGGTGCTAGCCCTGAAAGCTCTTGCTGGTCTGCACCTTCCCCGTGCAGCCTATTCACAGCACAACAGCCCTGCTGATCTGTGCTTTCCCACAGACGATACAGCTCATGCTGCTTTTCCTGTGCAGAGCCCCTCTCTGGTACGGCAAAAATCCGGCTCCTTCTCCCACAAGGAAGGTGCTAGCCCTGAAAGCTCTTCCTGGTCTGCACCTTCCCTTGGCAGCCTATTCACAGCAAAACAGCCCTGCTGATCTGTGCTTTCCCACAGACGATACAGCTCCTGCTTGTTTTTCTCTGCAGAGCCCTTCTCCGATATGGTAAAAATCCTGCTCCTTCTCCCACAAGGATGGTACTAAGCCTGAAAACTCTTGCTGGTCTGCACCTTCCCTTGGCAGCCTATTCACAGCACAACAGCCCTGCGGATCTGTGCTTTCCCACAGACGATACAGCTCATGATGCTTTTTCCTGTGCAGAGCCCCTTTTCGAAAAGGGAAACGTCCGGCTCCTTCTCCCACAAGGAAGGTGCTAAGCCTGAAAGCTCTTGCTGGTCTGCACCTTCCCTTGGCAGCCTATTCACAGCACAACAGCCCTGCGGATCTGTGCTTTCCCACAGACGATACAGCTCATGATGCTTTTCCTGTGCAGAGAACCTTTTCGAAAAGGGAAACGTCCGGCTCCTTCTCCCACAAGGAAGGTGCTAAGCCTGAAAGCTCTTGCTGGTCTGCACCTTCCCTTGGCAGCCTATTCACAGCAAAACAGCCCTGCTGATCTGTGCTTTCCCACAGACGATACAGCTCCTGCTTCTTTTCCTCTGCAGAGCCCCTCTACGATATGGCAAAAATCCGGCTCCTTCTCCCACAAGGAAGGTGCTAAGCCTGAAAACTCTTGCTGGTCTGCACCTTCCCTTGGCAGCCTATTCACAGCAAAACAGCCCTGCGGATCTGTGCTTTCCCACAGACGATACAGCTCATGATGCTTTTCCTGTGCAGAGAACCTTTTCGAAAAGGGAAACGTCCGGCTCCTTCTCCCACAAGGAAGGTGCTAATCCTGAAAGCTCTTGCTGGTCTGCACCTTCCCTTGGCAGCCTATTCACAGCAAAACAGCCCTGCTGATCTGTGCTTTCCCACAGACGATACAGCTCATGATGCTTTTCCTCTGCAGAGCCCCTCTCAGGTACGGCAAAAATCCGGCTACTTCTCCCACAAGGAAGGTGCTAGCCCTGAAAGCTCTTGCTGGTCTGCACCTTCCCTTGGCAGCCTATTCACAACAAAACAGCCCTGCGGATCTGTGCTTTCCCACAGAAGATACAGCTCATGCTGCTTTTCCTGTGCAGAGCCCCTCTCCGATAAGGCAAAAATCCAGCTCCTTCTCCCACAAGGAAGGTGCTAGCCCTGAAAGCTCTTGCTGGTCTGCACCTTCCCTTGGCAGCCTATTCACAGCAAAACAGCCCTGCTGATCTGTGCTTTCCCACAGACGATACAGCTCCTGCTTCTTTTCCTCTGCAGAGCCCCTCTACGATATGGTAAAAATCCGGCTCCTTCTCCCACAAGGAAGGTGCTAAGCCTGAAAACTCTTGCTGGTCTGCACCTTCCCTTGGCAGCCTATTCACAGCAAAACAGCCCTGCGGATCTGTGCTTTCCCACAGAAGATACAGCTCATGCTGCTTTTCCTGTGCAGAGCCTCTCTCCGATAAGGCAAAAATCCGGCTCCTTCTCCCGCAAGGAAGGAGCTAGCCCTGAAAGCTCTTGCTGGTCTGCACCTTCCCTTGGCAGCCTATTCACAGCACAACAGCCCTGCGGATCTGTGCTTTCCCAGAGACGATACAACTCCTGCTTATTTTTCTCTGCAGAGCCCCTTTCGGAAAAGGCAAAAATACGGCTCCTTCTCCCACAGGGAAGGTGCTAGCCCTGAAAGCTCTTGCTGGTCTGCACCTTCCCCGTGCAGCCTATTCACAGCACAACAGCCCTGCGGATCTGTGCTTTCCCACAGACGATACAGCTCATGATGCTTTTTCTGTGCAGAGCCCCTTTTCGAAAAGGGAAACGTCCGGCTCCTTCTCCCACAAGGAAGGTGCTAAGCCTGAAAGCTCTTGCTGGTCTGCACCTTCCCTTGGCAGCCTATTCACAGCACAACAGCCCTGCGGATCTGTGCTTTCCCACAGACGCTACAGCTCATGATGCTTTTCCTCTGCAGAGCCCCTTTCGGAAAAGGCAAAAATCCGGCTCCTTCTCCCACAAGGAAGGTGCTAGCCCTGAAAGCTCTTGCTGGTCTGCACCTTCCCCGTGCAGCCTATTCACAGCACAACAGCCCTGCTGATCTGTGCTTTCCCACAGACGATACAGCTCATGCTGCTTTTCCTGTGCAGAGTCCCTCTCTGGTACGGCAAAAATCCGGCTCCTTCTCCCACAAGGAAGGTGCTAGCCCTGAAAGCTCTTCCTGGTCTGCACCTTCCCTTGGCAGCCTATTCACAGCAAAACAGCCCTGCTGATCTGTGCTTTCCCACAGACGATACAGCTCCTGCTTGTTTTTCTCTGCAGAGCCCTTCTCCGATATGGTAAAAATCCTGCTCCTTCTCCCACAAGGATGGTACTAAGCCTGAAAACTCTTGCTGGTCTGCACCTTCCCTTGGCAGCCTATTCACAGCACAACAGCCCTGCGGATCTGTGCTTTCCCACAGACGATACAGCTCATGATGCTTTTTCCTGTGCAGAGCCCCTTTTCGAAAAGGGAAACGTCCGGCTCCTTCTCCCACAAGGAAGGTGCTAAGCCTGAAAGCTCTTGCTGGT
This sequence comes from Necrosyrtes monachus, assembly GCA_037953605.1. NCBI lineage: Eukaryota > Metazoa > Chordata > Aves > Accipitriformes > Accipitridae > Necrosyrtes > Necrosyrtes monachus. Next base: position 149,897 of record JAZGTQ010000404.1, read on the forward strand.
CTGCACCTTCCCTTGGCAGCCTATTCACAGCAAAACAGCCCTGCTGATCTGTGCTTTCCCACAGACGATACAGCTCCTGCTTCTTTTCCTCTGCAGAGCCCCTCTACGATATGGCAAAAATCCGGCTCCTTCTCCCACAAGGAAGGTGCTAAGCCTGAAAGCTCTTGCTGGTCTGCACCTTCCCTTGGCAGCCTATTCACAGCAAAACAGCCCTGCTGATCTGTGCTTTCCCACAGACGATACAGCTCCTGCTTCTTTTCCTCTGCAGAGCCCCTCTACGATATGGCAAAAATCCGGCTCCTTCTCCCACAAGGAAGGTGCTAAGCCTGAAAACTCTTGCTGGTCTGCACCTTCCCTTGGCAGCCTATTCACAGCAAAACAGCCCTGCGGATCTGTGCTTTCCCACAGACGATACAGCTCATGATCCTTTTCCTCTGCAGAGCCCCTCTCAGGTACGGCAAAAATCCGGCTACTTCTCCCACAAGGAAGGTGCTAGCCCTGAAAGCTCTTGCTGGTCTGCACCTTCCCTTGGCAGCCTATTCACAGCAAAACAGCCCTGCGGATCTGTGCTTTCCCACAGACGCTACAGCTCATGATGCTTTTCCTCTGCAGAGCCCCTTTCGGAAAAAGCAAATATCCGGCTCCTTCTCCCACAAGGAAGGTGCTAGCCCTGAAAGCTCTTGCTGGTCTGCACCTTCCCTTGGCAGCCTATTCACAGCACAACAGCCCTGCTGATCTGCGCTTTCCCACAGACGATACAGCTCATGCTGCTTTTCCTCTGCAGAGCCCCTCTCCGGTACGGCAAAAATCCGGCTCCTTCTCCCACAAGGAAGGTGCTAGCCCTGAAAGCTCTTGCTGGTCTGCACCTTCCCTTGGCAGCCTATTCACAGCACAACAGCCCTGCTGATCTGTGCTTTCCCACAGACGATACAGCTCCTGCTTGTTTTTCTCTGCAGAGCCCTTCTCCGATATGGTAAAAATCCGGCTCCTTCTCCCACAAGGAAGGTGCTAAGCCTGAAAACTCTTGCTGGTCTGCACCTTCCCTTGGCAGCCTATTCACAGCAAAACAGCCCTGCTGATCTGTGCTTTCCCACAGACGATACAGCTCATGATGCTTTTCCTCTGCAGAGCCCCTTTTCGAAAAGGGAAACGTCCGGCTCCTTCTCCCACAAGGAAGGTGCTAAGCCTGAAAACTCTTGCTGGTCTGCACCTTCCCTTGGCAGCCTATTCACAGCAAAACAGCCCTGCGGATCTGTGCTTTCCCACAGACGCTACAGCTCATGATCATTTTCCTCTGCAGAGCCCCTCTCAGGTACGGCAAAAATCCGGCTCCTTCTCCCACAAGGAAGGTGCTAGCCCTGAAAGCGCTTGCTGGTCTGCACCTTCCCTTGGCAGCCTATTCACAGCAAAACAGCCCTGCGGATCTGTGCTTTCCCACAGACGCTACAGCTCATGATGCTTTTCCTCTGCAGAGCCCCTTTCGGAAAAGGCAAAAATACGGCTCCTTCTCCCACAGGGAAGGTGCTAGCCCTGAAAGCTCTTGCTGGTCTGCACCTTCCCTTGGCAGCCTATTCACAGCACAACAGCCCTGCGGATCTGTGCTTTCCCACAGACGATACAGCTCATGATGCTTTTCCTGTGCAGAGCCCCTTTTCGAAAAGGGAAACGTCCGGCTCCTTCTCCCACAAGGAAGGTGCTAAGCCTGAAAGCTCTTGCTGGTCTGCACCTTCCCTTGGCAGCCTATTCACAGCACAACAGCCCTGCGGATCTGTGCTTTCCCACAGACGCTACAGCTCATGCTGCTTTTCCTCTGCAGAGCCCCTTTCGGAAAAGGCAAAAATCCGGCTCCTTCTCCCACAAGGAAGGTGCTAGCCCTGAAAGCTCTTGCTGGTCTGCACCTTCCCCGTGCAGCCTATTCACAGCACAACAGCCCTGCTGATCTGTGCTTTCCCACAGACGATACAGCTCATGCTGCTTTTCCTGTGCAGAGCCCCTCTCTGGTACGGCAAAAATCCGGCTCCTTCTCCCACAAGGAAGGTGCTAGCCCTGAAAGCTCTTCCTGGTCTGCACCTTCCCTTGGCAGCCTATTCACAGCAAAACAGCCCTGCTGATCTGTGCTTTCCCACAGACGATACAGCTCCTGCTTGTTTTTCTCTGCAGAGCCCTTCTCCGATATGGTAAAAATCCTGCTCCTTCTCCCACAAGGATGGTACTAAGCCTGAAAACTCTTGCTGGTCTGCACCTTCCCTTGGCAGCCTATTCACAGCACAACAGCCCTGCGGATCTGTGCTTTCCCACAGACGATACAGCTCATGATGCTTTTTCCTGTGCAGAGCCCCTTTTCGAAAAGGGAAACGTCCGGCTCCTTCTCCCACAAGGAAGGTGCTAAGCCTGAAAGCTCTTGCTGGTCTGCACCTTCCCTTGGCAGCCTATTCACAGCACAACAGCCCTGCGGATCTGTGCTTTCCCACAGACGATACAGCTCATGATGCTTTTCCTGTGCAGAGAACCTTTTCGAAAAGGGAAACGTCCGGCTCCTTCTCCCACAAGGAAGGTGCTAAGCCTGAAAGCTCTTGCTGGTCTGCACCTTCCCTTGGCAGCCTATTCACAGCAAAACAGCCCTGCTGATCTGTGCTTTCCCACAGACGATACAGCTCCTGCTTCTTTTCCTCTGCAGAACCCCTCTACGATATGGCAAAAATCCGGCTCCTTCTCCCACAAGGAAGGTGCTAAGCCTGAAAACTCTTGCTGGTCTGCACCTTCCCTTGGCAGCCTATTCACAGCAAAACAGCCCTGCGGATCTGTGCTTTCCCACAGACGATACAGCTCATGATGCTTTTCCTGTGCAGAGAACCTTTTCGAAAAGGGAAACGTCCGGCTCCTTCTCCCACAAGGAAGGTGCTAATCCTGAAAGCTCTTGCTGGTCTGCACCTTCCCTTGGCAGCCTATTCACAGCAAAACAGCCCTGCTGATCTGTGCTTTCCCACAGACGATACAGCTCATGATGCTTTTCCTCTGCAGAGCCCCTCTCAGGTACGGCAAAAATCCGGCTACTTCTCCCACAAGGAAGGTGCTAGCCCTGAAAGCTCTTGCTGGTCTGCACCTTCCCTTGGCAGCCTATTCACAACAAAACAGCCCTGCGGATCTGTGCTTTCCCACAGAAGATACAGCTCATGCTGCTTTTCCTGTGCAGAGCCCCTCTCCGATAAGGCAAAAATCCAGCTCCTTCTCCCACAAGGAAGGTGCTAGCCCTGAAAGCTCTTGCTGGTCTGCACCTTCCCTTGGCAGCCTATTCACAGCAAAACAGCCCTGCTGATCTGTGCTTTCCCACAGACGATACAGCTCCTGCTTCTTTTCCTCTGCAGAGCCCCTCTACGATATGGTAAAAATCCGGCTCCTTCTCCCACAAGGAAGGTGCTAAGCCTGAAAACTCTTGCTGGTCTGCACCTTCCCTTGGCAGCCTATTCACAGCAAAACAGCCCTGCGGATCTGTGCTTTCCCACAGAAGATACAGCTCATGCTGCTTTTCCTGTGCAGAGCCTCTCTCCGATAAGGCAAAAATCCGGCTCCTTCTCCCGCAAGGAAGGAGCTAGCCCTGAAAGCTCTTGCTGGTCTGCACCTTCCCTTGGCAGCCTATTCACAGCACAACAGCCCTGCGGATCTGTGCTTTCCCAGAGACGATACAACTCCTGCTTATTTTTCTCTGCAGAGCCCCTTTCGGAAAAGGCAAAAATACGGCTCCTTCTCCCACAGGGAAGGTGCTAGCCCTGAAAGCTCTTGCTGGTCTGCACCTTCCCCGTGCAGCCTATTCACAGCACAACAGCCCTGCGGATCTGTGCTTTCCCACAGACGATACAGCTCATGATGCTTTTTCTGTGCAGAGCCCCTTTTCGAAAAGGGAAACGTCCGGCTCCTTCTCCCACAAGGAAGGTGCTAAGCCTGAAAGCTCTTGCTGGTCTGCACCTTCCCTTGGCAGCCTATTCACAGCACAACAGCCCTGCGGATCTGTGCTTTCCCACAGACGCTACAGCTCATGATGCTTTTCCTCTGCAGAGCCCCTTTCGGAAAAGGCAAAAATCCGGCTCCTTCTCCCACAAGGAAGGTGCTAGCCCTGAAAGCTCTTGCTGGTCTGCACCTTCCCCGTGCAGCCTATTCACAGCACAACAGCCCTGCTGATCTGTGCTTTCCCACAGACGATACAGCTCATGCTGCTTTTCCTGTGCAGAGCCCCTCTCTGGTACGGCAAAAATCCGGCTCCTTCTCCCACAAGGAAGGTGCTAGCCCTGAAAGCTCTTCCTGGTCTGCACCTTCCCTTGGCAGCCTATTCACAGCAAAACAGCCCTGCTGATCTGTGCTTTCCCACAGACGATACAGCTCCTGCTTGTTTTTCTCTGCAGAGCCCTTCTCCGATATGGTAAAAATCCTGCTCCTTCTCCCACAAGGATGGTACTAAGCCTGAAAACTCTTGCTGGTCTGCACCTTCCCTTGGCAGCCTATTCACAGCACAACAGCCCTGCGGATCTGTGCTTTCCCACAGACGATACAGCTCATGATGCTTTTTCCTGTGCAGAGCCCCTTTTCGAAAAGGGAAACGTCCGGCTCCTTCTCCCACAAGGAAGGTGCTAAGCCTGAAAGCTCTTGCTGGTCTGCACCTTCCCTTGGCAGCCTATTCACAGCAAAACAGCCCTGCTGATCTGTGCTTTCCCACAGACGATACAGCTCCTGCTTCTTTTCCTCTGCAGAGCCCCTCTACGATATGGCAAAAATCCGGCTCCTTCTCCCACAAGGAAGGTGCTAAGCCTGAAAGCTCTTGCTGGTCTGCACCTTCCCTTGGCAGCCTATTCACAGCAAAACAGCCCTGCTGATCTGTGCTTTCCCACAGACGATACAGCTCCTGCTTCTTTTCCTCTGCAGAGCCCCTCTACGATATGGCAAAAATCCGGCTCCTTCTCCCACAAGGAAGGTGCTAAGCCTGAAAACTCTTGCTGGTCTGCACCTTCCCTTGGCAGCCTATTCACAGCAAAACAGCCCTGCGGATCTGTGCTTTCCCACAGACGATACAGCTCATGATGCTTTTCCTCTGCAGAGCCCCTTTCGGAAAAAGCAAATATCCGGCTCCTTCTCCCACAAGGAAGGTGCTAGCCCTGAAAGCTCTTGCTGGTCTGCACCTTCCCTTGGCAGCCTATTCACAGCACAACAGCCCTGCGGATCTGTGCTTTCCCACAGACGATACAGCTCCTGCTTGTTTTTCTCTGCAGAGCCCTTCTCCGATATGGTAAAAATCCGGCTCCTTCTCCCACAAGGAAGGTGCTAAGCCTGAAAACTCTTGCTGGTCTGCACCTTCCCTTGGCAGCCTATTCACAGCAAAACAGCCCTGCTGATCTGTGCTTTCCCACAGACGATACAGCTCATGATGCTTTTCCTCTGCAGAGCCCCTTTTCGAAAAGGGAAACGTCCGGCTCCTTCTCCCACAAGGAAGGTGCTAAGACTGAAAACTCTTGCTGGTCTGCACCTTCCCTTGGCAGCCTATTCACAGCACAACAGCCCTGCGGATCTGTGCTTTCCCACAGACGATACAGCTCATGCTGCTTTTCCTCTGCAGAGCCCCTCTACGATATGGCAAAAATCCGGCTCCTTCTCCCACAAGGAAGGTGCTAGCCCTGAAAACTCTTGCTGGTCTGCACCTTCCCCGTGCAGCCTATTCACAGCACAACAGCCCTGCGGATCTGTGCTTTCCCACAGACGATACAGCTCCTGCTTGTTTTTCTCTGCAGAGCCCTTCTCCGATATGGTAAAAATCCGGCTCCTTCTCCCACAAGGAAGGTGCTAAGCCTGAAAACTCTTGCTGGTCTGCACCTTCCCTTGGCAGCCTATTCACAGCAAAACAGCCCTGCGGATCTGTGCTTTCCTACAGACGATACAGCTCCTGCTTGTTTTCCTCTGCAGAGCCCCTCTACGATATGGTAAAAATCCGGCTCCTTCTCCCACAAGGAAGGTGCTAAGCCTGAAAACTCTTGCTGGTCTGCACCTTCCCTTGGCAGCCTATTCACAGCAAAACAGCCCTGCGGATCTGTGCTTTCCCACAGACGCTACAGCTCATGATGCTTTTCCTCTGCAGAGCCTCTTTCGGAAAAGGCAAATATCCGGCTCCTTCTCCCACAAGGAAGGTGCTAGCCCTGAAAGCTCTTGCTGGTCTGCACCTTCCCTTGGCAGCCTATTCACAGCAAAACAGCCCTGCTGATCTGTGCTTTCCCACAGACGATACAGCTCCTGCTTGTTTTTCTCTGCAGAGCCCTTCTCCGATATGGTAAAAATCCTGCTCCTTCTCCCACAAGGATGGTACTAAGCCTGAAAACTCTTGCTGGTCTGCACCTTCCCTTGGCAGCCTATTCACAGCACAACAGCCCTGCGGATCTGTGCTTTCCCACAGACGATACAGCTCATGATGCTTTTCCTGTGCAGAGCCCCTTTTCGAAAAGGGAAACGTCCGGCTCCTTCTCCCACAAGGAAGGTGCTAGCCCTGAAAGCTCTTGCTGGTCTGCACCTTCCCTTGGCAGCCTATTCACAGCACAACAGCCCTGCGGATCTGTGCTTTCCCACAGACGATACAGCTCATGCTGCTTTTCCTCTGCAGAGCCCCTCTACGATATGGCAAAAATCCGGCTCCTTCTCCCACAAGGAAGGTGCTAGCCCTGAAAGCTCTTGCTGGTCTGCACCTTCCCTTGGCAGCCTATTCACAGCACAACAGCCCTGCGGATCTGTGCTTTCCCACAGACGATACAGCTCCTGCTTGTTTTTCTCTGCAGAGCCCTTCTCCGATATGGTAAAAATCCGGCTCCTTCTCCCACAAGGAAGGTGCTAAGCCTGAAAACTCTTGCTGGTCTGCACCTTCCCTTGGCAGCCTATTCACAGCAAAACAGCCCTGCGGATCTGTGCTTTCCCACAGAAGATACAGCTCATGATGCTTTTCCTCTGCAGAGCCCCTCTCCGATAAGGCAAAAATCCGGCTACTTCTCCGACAAGGAAGGTGCTAGCCCTGAAAGCTCTTGCTGGTCTGCACCTTCCCTTGGCAGCCTATTCACAGCACAACAGCCCTGCGGATCTGTGCTTTCCCACAGACGATACAGCTCCTGCTTTTTTTTCTCTGCAGAGCCCTTCTCCGATATGGTAAAAATCCGGCTCCTTCTCCCACAAGGATGGTACTAAGCCTGAAAACTCTTGCTGGTCTGCACCTTCCCTTGGCAGCCTATTCACAGCAAAACAGCCCTGCGGATCTGTGCTTTCCCACAGACGCTACAGCTCATGCTGCTTTTCCTCTGCAGAGCCCCTCTACGATATGGTAAAAATCCGGCTCCTTCTCCCACAAGGAAGGTGCTAAGCCTGAAAACTCTTGCTGGTCTGCACCTTCCCTTGGCAGCCTATTCACAGCAAAACAGCCCTGCGGATCTGTGCTTTCCCACAGACGCTACAGCTCATGATGCTTTTCCTCTGCAGAGCCCCTTTCGGAAAAGGCAAATATCCGGCTCCTTCTCCCACAAGGAAGGTGCTAGCCCTGAAAGCTCTTGCTGGTCTGCACCTTCCCTTGGCAGCCTATTCACAGCAAAACAGCCCTGCTGATCTGTGCTTTCCCACAGACGATACAGCTCCTGCTTGTTTTTCTCTGCAGAGCCCTTCTCCGATATGGTAAAAATCCTGCTCCTTCTCCCACAAGGATGGTACTAAGCCTGAAAACTCTTGCTGGTCTGCACCTTCCCTTGGCAGCCTATTCACAGCACAACAGCCCTGCGGATCTGTGCTTTCCCACAGACGATACAGCTCATGATGCTTTTCCTGTGCAGAGCCCCTTTTCGAAAAGGGAAACGTCCGGCTCCTTCTCCCACAAGGAAGGTGCTAGCCCTGAAAGCTCTTGCTGGTCTGCACCTTCCCTTGGCAGCCTATTCACAGCACAACAGCCCTGCGGATCTGTGCTTTCCCACAGACGATACAGCTCATGCTGCTTTTCCTCTGCAGAGCCCCTCTACGATATGGCAAAAATCCGGCTCCTTCTCCCACAAGGAAGGTGCTAGCCCTGAAAGCTCTTGCTGGTCTGCACCTTCCCTTGGCAGCCTATTCACAGCACAACAGCCCTGCGGATCTGTGCTTTCCCACAGACGATACAGCTCCTGCTTGTTTTTCTCTGCAGAGCCCTTCTCCGATATGGTAAAAATCCGGCTCCTTCTCCCACAAGGAAGGTGCTAAGCCTGAAAACTCTTGCTGGTCTGCACCTTCCCTTGGCAGCCTATTCACAGCAAAACAGCCCTGCGGATCTGTGCTTTCCCACAGAAGATACAGCTCATGATGCTTTTCCTCTGCAGAGCCCCTCTCCGATAAGGCAAAAATCCGGCTACTTCTCCGACAAGGAAGGTGCTAGCCCTGAAAGCTCTTGCTGGTCTGCACCTTCCCTTGGCAGCCTATTCACAGCACAACAGCCCTGCGGATCTGTGCTTTCCCACAGACGATACAGCTCCTGCTTTTTTTTCTCTGCAGAGCCCTTCTCCGATATGGTAAAAATCCGGCTCCTTCTCCCACAAGGATGGTACTAAGCCTGAAAACTCTTGCTGGTCTGCACCTTCCCTTGGCAGCCTATTCACAGCAAAACAGCCCTGCGGATCTGTGCTTTCCCACAGACGCTACAGCTCATGCTGCTTTTCCTGTGCAGAGCCCCTCTCCGATAAGGCAAAAATCCGGCTCCTTCTCCCACAAGGAAGGTGCTAAGCCTGAAAGCTCTTGCTGGTCTGCACCTGCCCTTGGCAGCCTATTCACAGCAAAACAGCCCTGCTGATCTGTGCTTTCCCACAGACGATACAGCTCCTGCTTGTTTTCCTCTGCAGAGCCCCTCTACGATATGGTAAAAATCCGGCTCCTTCTCCCACAAGGAAGGTGCTAAGCCTGAAAACTCTTGCTGGTCTGCACCTTCCCTTGGCAGCCTATTCACAGCAAAACAGCCCTGCGGATCTGTGCTTTCCCACAGACGCTACAGCTCATGATGCTTTTCCTCTGCAGAGCCCCTTTCGGAAAAGGCAAATATCCGGCTCCTTCTCCCACAAGGAAGGTGCTAGCCCTGAAAGCTCTTGCTGGTCTGCACCTTCCCTTGGCAGCCTATTCACAGCAAAACAGCCCTGCTGATCTGTGCTTTCCCACAGACGATACAGCTCCTGCTTGTCTTTTTCTGCAGAGCCCTTCTCCGATATGGTAAAAATCCTGCTCCTTCTCCCACAAGGATGGTACTAAGCCTGAAAACTCTTGCTGGTCTGCACCTTCCCTTGGCAGCCTATTCACAGCACAACAGCCCTGCGGATCTGTGCTTTCCCACAGACGATACAGCTCATGATGCTTTTCCTGTGCAGAGCCCCTTTTCGAAAAGGGAAACGTCCGGCTCCTTCTCCCACAAGGAAGGTGCTAAGCCTGAAAGCTCTTGCTGGTCTGCACCTTCCCTTGGCAGCCTATTCACAGCACAACAGCCCTGCGGATCTGTGCTTTCCCACAGACGATACAGCTCATGCTGCTTTTCCTCTGCAGAGCCCCTCTACGATATGGCAAAAATCCGGCTCCTTCTCCCACAAGGAAGGTGCTAGCCCTGAAAGCTCTTGCTGGTCTGCACCTTCCCTTGGCAGCCTATTCACAGCAAAACAGCCCTGCGGATCTGTGCTTTCCCACAGAAGATACAGCTCATGCTGCTTTTCCTCTGCAGAGCCCCTTTCGGAAAAGGCAAATATCCGGCTCCTTCTCCCACAAGGAAGGTGCTAGCCCTGAAAGCTCTTGCTGGTCTGCACCTTCCCTTGGCAGCCTATTCACAGCAAAACAGCCCTGCTGATCTGTGCTTTCCCACAGAAGATACAGGTCCTGCTTGTTTTTCTCTGCAGAGCCCTTCTCCGATATGGTAAAAATCCGGCTCCTTCTCCCACAAGGATGGTACTAAGCCTGAAAGGTCTTGCTGGTCTGCACCTTCCCTTGGCAGCCTATTCACAGCACAACAGCCCTGCGGATCTGTGCTTTCCCACAGACGATACAGCTCATGCTGCTTTTCCTCTGCAGAGCCCCTCTACGATATGGCAAAAATCCGGCTCCTTCTCCCACAAGGAAGGTGCTAGCCCTGAAAGCTCTTGCTGGTCTGCACCTTCCCTTGGCAGCCTATTCACAGCACAACAGCCCTGCGGATCTGTGCTTTCCCACAGACGATACAGCTCCTGCTTGTTTTTCTCTGCAGAGCCCTTCTCCGATATGGTAAAAATCCGTCTCCTTCTCCCACAAGGAAGGTGCTAAGCCTGAAAACTCTTGCTGGTCTGCACCTTCCCTTGGCAGCCTATTCACAGCAAAACAGCCCTGCGGATCTGTGCTTTCCCACAGAAGATACAGCTCATGCTGCTTTTCCTGTGCAGAGCCCCTCTCCGATAAGGCAAAAATCCGGCTACTTCTCCGACAAGGAAGGTGCTAGCCCTGAAAGCTCTTGCTGGTCTGCACCTTCCCCGTGCAGCCTATTCACAGCACAACAGCCCTGCGGATCTGTGCTTTCCCACAGAAGATACAGCTCATGCTGCTTTTCCTGTGCAGAGCCCCTCTCCGATAAGGCAAAAATCCGGCTCCTTCTCCCACAAGGAAGGTGCTAAGCCTGAAAGCTCTTGCTGGTCTGCACCTTCCCTTGGCAGCCTATTCACAGCACAACAGCCCTGCGGATCTGTGCTTTCCCACAGACGATACAGCTCCTGCTTGTTTTTCCCTGCAGAGCCCTTCTCCGATATGGTAAAAATCCGGCTCCTTCTCCCACAAGGAAGGTTCTAAGCCTGAAAACTCTTGCTGGTCTGCACCTTCCCTTGGCAGCCTATTCACAGCAAAACAGCCCTGCTGATCTGTGCTTTCCCACAGACGATACAGCTCATGATGCTTTTCCTCTGCAGAGCCCCTTTCGGAAAAGGCAAATATCCGGCTCCTTCTCCCACAAGGAAGGTGCTAGCCCTGAAAGCGCTTGCTGGTCTGCACCTTCCCTTGGCAGCCTATTCACAGCACAACAGCCCTGCGGATCTGTGCTTTCCCACAGACGATACAGCTCCTGCTTGTTTTTCTCTGCAGAGCCCTTCTCCGATATGGCAAAAATCCTGCACCTTCTCCCACAAGGAAGGTGCTAAGCCTGAAAGCTCTTGCTGGTCTGCACCTTCCCCGTGCAGCCTATTCACAGCACAACAGCCCTGCTGATCTGTGCTTTCCCACAGACGATACAGCTCATGCTGCTTTTCCTGTGCAGAGCCCCTCTCTGGTACGGCAAAAATCCGGCTCCTTCTCCCACAAGGAAGGTGCTAGCCCTGAAAGCTCTTCCTGGTCTGCACCTTCCCTTGGCAGCCTATTCACAGCAAAACAGCCCTGCTGATCTGTGCTTTCCCACAGACGATACAGCTCCTGCTTGTTTTTCTCTGCAGAGCCCTTCTCCGATATGGTAAAAATCCTGCTCCTTCTCCCACAAGGATGGTACTAAGCCTGAAAACTCTTGCTGGTCTGCACCTTCCCTTGGCAGCCTATTCACAGCACAACAGCCCTGCGGATCTGTGCTTTCCCACAGACGATACAGCTCATGATGCTTTTTCCTGTGCAGAGCCCCTTTTCGAAAAGGGAAACGTCCGGCTCCTTCTCCCACAAGGAAGGTGCTAAGCCTGAAAGCTCTTGCTGGTCTGCACCTTCCCTTGGCAGCCTATTCACAGCACAACAGCCCTGCGGATCTGTGCTTTCCCACAGACGATACAGCTCATGATGCTTTTCCTGTGCAGAGAACCTTTTCGAAAAGGGAAACGTCCGGCTCCTTCTCCCACAAGGAAGGTGCTAAGCCTGAAAGCTCTTGCTGGTCTGCACCTTCCCTTGGCAGCCTATTCACAGCAAAACAGCCCTGCTGATCTGTGCTTTCCCACAGACGATACAGCTCCTGCTTCTTTTCCTCTGCAGAGCCCCTCTACGATATGGCAAAAATCCGGCTCCTTCTCCCACAAGGAAGGTGCTAAGCCTGAAAGCTCTTGCTGGTCTGCACCTTCCCTTGGCAGCCTATTCACAGCAAAACAGCCCTGCTGATCTGTGCTTTCCCACAGACGATACAGCTCCTGCTTCTTTTCCTCTGCAGAGCCCCTCTACGATATGGCAAAAATCCGGCTCCTTCTCCCACAAGGAAGGTGCTAAGCCTGAAAACTCTTGCTGGTCTGCACCTTCCCTTGGCAGCCTATTCACAGCAAAACAGCCCTGCGGATCTGTGCTTTCCCACAGACGATACAGCTCATGATCCTTTTCCTCTGCAGAGCCCCTCTCAGGTACGGCAAAAATCCGGCTCCTTCTCCCACAAGGAAGGTGCTAGCCCTGAAAGCTCTTGCTGGTCTGCACCTTCCCTTGGCAGCCTATTCACAGCAAAACAGCCCTGCGGATCTGTGCTTTCCCACAGACGCTACAGCTCATGATGCTTTTCCTCTGCAGAGCCCCTTTCGGAAAAAGCAAATATCCGGCTCCTTCTCCCACAAGGAAGGTGCTAGCCCTGAAAGCTCTTGCTGGTCTGCACCTTCCCTTGGCAGCCTATTCACAGCACAACAGCCCTGCTGATCTGTGCTTTCCCACAGACGATACAGCTCCTGCTTGTTTTTCTCTGCAGAGCCCTTCTCCGATATGGTAAAAATCCGGCTCCTTCTCCCACAAGGAAGGTGCTAAGCCTGAAAACTCTTGCTGGTCTGCACCTTCCCTTGGCAGCCTATTCACAGCAAAACAGCCCTGCTGATCTGTGCTTTCCCACAGACGATACAGCTCATGATGCTTTTCCTCTGCAGAGCCCCTTTTCGAAAAGGGAAACGTCCGGCTCCTTCTCCCACAAGGAAGGTGCTAAGACTGAAAACTCTTGCTGGTCTGCACCTTCCCTTGGCAGCCTATTCACAGCACAACAGCCCTGCGGATCTGTGCTTTCCCACAGACGATACAGCTCATGCTGCTTTTCCTCTGCAGAGCCCCTCTACGATATGGCAAAAATCCGGCTCCTTCTCCCACAAGGAAGGTGCTAGCCCTGAAAACTCTTGCTGGTCTGCACCTTCCCCGTGCAGCCTATTCACAGCACAACAGCCCTGCGGATCTGTGCTTTCCCACAGACGATACAGCTCCTGCTTGTTTTTCTCTGCAGAGCCCTTCTCCGATATGGTAAAAATCCGGCTCCTTCTCCCACAAGGAAGGTGCTAAGCCTGAAAACTCTTGCTGGTCTGCACCTTCCCTTGGCAGCCTATTCACAGCAAAACAGCCCTGCGGATCTGTGCTTTCCTACAGACGATACAGCTCCTGCTTGTTTTCCTCTGCAGAGCCCCTCTACGATATGGTAAAAATCCGGCTCCTTCTCCCACAAGGAAGGTGCTAAGCCTGAAAACTCTTGCTGGTCTGCACCTTCCCTTGGCAGCCTATTCACAGCAAAACAGCCCTGCGGATCTGTGCTTTCCCACAGACGATACAGCTCATGATGCTTTTCCTGTGCAGAGAACCTTTTCGAAAAGGGAAACGTCCGGCTCCTTCTCCCACAAGGAAGGTGCTAAGCCTGAAAGCTCTTGCTGGTCTGCACCTTCCCTTGGCAGCCTATTCACAGCAAAACAGCCCTGCTGATCTGTGCTTTCCCACAGACGATACAGCTCCTGCTTCTTTTCCTCTGCAGAGCCCCTCTACGATATGGCAAAAATCCGGCTCCTTCTCCCACAAGGAAGGTGCTAGCCCTGAAAGCTCTTGCTGGTCTGCACCTTCCCCGTGCAGCCTATTCACAGCACAACAGCCCTGCTGATCTGTGCTTTCCCACAGACGATACAGCTCATGCTGCTTTTCCTGTGCAGAGCCCCTCTCTGGTACGGCAAAAATCCGGCTCCTTCTCCCACAAGGAAGGTGCTAGCCCTGAAAGCTCTTCCTGGTCTGCACCTTCCCTTGGCAGCCTATTCACAGCAAAACAGCCCTGCTGATCTGTGCTTTCCCACAGACGATACAGCTCCTGCTTGTTTTTCTCTGCAGAGCCCTTCTCCGATATGGTAAAAATCCTGCTCCTTCTCCCACAAGGATGGTACTAAGCCTGAAAACTCTTGCTGGTCTGCACCTTCCCTTGGCAGCCTATTCACAGCACAACAGCCCTGCGGATCTGTGCTTTCCCACAGACGATACAGCTCATGATGCTTTTTCCTGTGCAGAGCCCCTTTTCGAAAAGGGAAACGTCCGGCTCCTTCTCCCACAAGGAAGGTGCTAAGCCTGAAAGCTCTTGCTGGTCTGCACCTTCCCTTGGCAGCCTATTCACAGCACAACAGCCCTGCGGATCTGTGCTTTCCCACAGACGATACAGCTCATGATGCTTTTCCTGTGCAGAGAACCTTTTCGAAAAGGGAAACGTCCGGCTCCTTCTCCCACAAGGAAGGTGCTAAGCCTGAAAGCTCTTGCTGGTCTGCACCTTCCCTTGGCAGCCTATTCACAGCAAAACAGCCCTGCTGATCTGTGCTTTCCCACAGACGATACAGCTCCTGCTTCTTTTCCTCTGCAGAGCCCCTCTACGATATGGCAAAAATCCGGCTCCTTCTCCCACAAGGAAGGTGCTAAGCCTGAAAGCTCTTGCTGGTCTGCACCTTCCCTTGGCAGCCTATTCACAGCAAAACAGCCCTGCTGATCTGTGCTTTCCCACAGACGATACAGCTCCTGCTTCTTTTCCTCTGCAGAGCCCCTCTACGATATGGCAAAAATCCGGCTCCTTCTCCCACAAGGAAGGTGCTAAGCCTGAAAACTCTTGCTGGTCTGCACCTTCCCTTGGCAGCCTATTCACAGCAAAACAGCCCTGCGGATCTGTGCTTTCCCACAGACGATACAGCTCATGATCCTTTTCCTCTGCAGAGCCCCTCTCAGGTACGGCAAAAATCCGGCTCCTTCTCCCACAAGGAAGGTGCTAAGCCTGAAAACTCTTGCTGGTCTGCACCTTCCCTTGGCAGCCTATTCACAGCAAAACAGCCCTGCGGATCTGTGCTTTCCCACAGACGATACAGCTCATGATGCTTTTCCTCTGCAGAGCCCCTTTTCGAAAAGGGAAACGTCCGGCTCCTTCTCCCACAAGGAAGGTGCTAATCCTGAAAGCTCTTGCTGGTCTGCACCTTCCCTTGGCAGCCTATTCACAGCAAAACAGCCCTGCTGATCTGTGCTTTCCCACAGACGATACAGCTCATGATGCTTTTCCTCTGCAGAGCCCCTCTCAGGTACGGCAAAAATCCGGCTACTTCTCCCACAAGGAAGGTGCTAGCCCTGAAAGCTCTTGCTGGTCTGCACCTTCCCTTGGCAGCCTATTCACAACAAAACAGCCCTGCGGATCTGTGCTTTCCCACAGAAGATACAGCTCATGCTGCTTTTCCTGTGCAGAGCCCCTCTCCGATAAGGCAAAAATCCAGCTCCTTCTCCCACAAGGAAGGTGCTAGCCCTGAAAGCTCTTGCTGGTCTGCACCTTCCCTTGGCAGCCTATTCACAGCAAAACAGCCCTGCTGATCTGTGCTTTCCCACAGACGATACAGCTCCTGCTTCTTTTCCTCTGCAGAGCCCCTCTACGATATGGTAAAAATCCGGCTCCTTCTCCCACAAGGAAGGTGCTAAGCCTGAAAACTCTTGCTGGTCTGCACCTTCCCTTGGCAGCCTATTCACAGCAAAACAGCCCTGCGGATCTGTGCTTTCCCACAGAAGATACAGCTCATGCTGCTTTTCCTGTGCAGAGCCTCTCTCCGATAAGGCAAAAATCCGGCTCCTTCTCCCGCAAGGAAGGTGCTAGCCCTGAAAGCTCTTGCTGGTCTGCACCTTCCCTTGGCAGCCTATTCACAGCACAACAGCCCTGCGGATCTGTGCTTTCCCAGAGACGATACAACTCCTGCTTATTTTTCTCTGCAGAGCCCCTTTCGGAAAAGGCAAAAATACGGCTCCTTCTCCCACAGGGAAGGTGCTAGCCCTGAAAGCTCTTGCTGGTCTGCACCTTCCCCGTGCAGCCTATTCACAGCACAACAGCCCTGCGGATCTGTGCTTTCCCACAGACGATACAGCTCATGATGCTTTTTCTGTGCAGAGCCCCTTTTCGAAAAGGGAAACGTCCGGCTCCTTCTCCCACAAGGAAGGTGCTAAGCCTGAAAGCTCTTGCTGGTCTGCACCTTCCCTTGGCAGCCTATTCACAGCACAACAGCCCTGCGGATCTGTGCTTTCCCACAGACGCTACAGCTCATGATGCTTTTCCTCTGCAGAGCCCCTTTCGGAAAAGGCAAAAATCCGGCTCCTTCTCCCACAAGGAAGGTGCTAGCCCTGAAAGCTCTTGCTGGTCTGCACCTTCCCCGTGCAGCCTATTCACAGCACAACAGCCCTGCTGATCTGTGCTTTCCCACAGACGATACAGCTCATGCTGCTTTTCCTGTGCAGAGCCCCTCTCTGGTACGGCAAAAATCCGGCTCCTTCTCCCACAAGGAAGGTGCTAGCCCTGAAAGCTCTTCCTGGTCTGCACCTTCCCTTGGCAGCCTATTCACAGCAAAACAGCCCTGCTGATCTGTGCTTTCCCACAGACGATACAGCTCCTGCTTGTTTTTCTCTGCAGAGCCCTTCTCCGATATGGTAAAAATCCTGCTCCTTCTCCCACAAGGATGGTACTAAGCCTGAAAACTCTTGCTGGTCTGCACCTTCCCTTGGCAGCCTATTCACAGCACAACAGCCCTGCGGATCTGTGCTTTCCCACAGACGATACAGCTCATGATGCTTTTTCCTGTGCAGAGCTCCTTTTCGAAAAGGGAAACGTCCGGCTCCTTCTCCCACAAGGAAGGTGCTAAGCCTGAAAGCTCTTGCTGGTCTGCACCTTCCCTTGGCAGCCTATTCACAGCAAAACAGCCCTGCTGATCTGTGCTTTCCCACAGACGATACAGCTCCTGCTTCTTTTCCTCTGCAGAGCCCCTCTACGATATGGCAAAAATCCGGCTCCTTCTCCCACAAGGAAGGTGCTAAGCCTGAAAGCTCTTGCTGGTCTGCACCTTCCCTTGGCAGCCTATTCACAGCAAAACAGCCCTGCTGATCTGTGCTTTCCCACAGACGATACAGCTCCTGCTTCTTTTCCTCTGCAGAGCCCCTCTACGATATGGCAAAAATCCGGCTCCTTCTCCCACAAGGAAGGTGCTAAGCCTGAAAACTCTTGCTGGTCTGCACCTTCCCTTGGCAGCCTATTCACAGCAAAACAGCCCTGCGGATCTGTGCTTTCCTACAGACGATACAGCTCCTGCTTGTTTTCCTCTGCAGAGCCCCTCTACGATATGGTAAAAATCCGGCTCCTTCTCCCACAAGGAAGGTGCTAAGCCTGAAAACTCTTGCTGGTCTGCACCTTCCCTTGGCAGCCTATTCACAGCAAAACAGCCCTGCGGATCTGTGCTTTCCCACAGACGCTACAGCTCATGATGCTTTTCCTCTGCAGAGCCCCTTTCGGAAAAGGCAAATATCCGGCTCCTTCTCCCACAAGGAAGGTGCTAGCCCTGAAAGCTCTTGCTGGTCTGCACCTTCCCTTGGCAGCCTATTCACAGCAAAACAGCCCTGCTGATCTGTGCTTTCCCACAGACGATACAGCTCCTGCTTGTTTTTCTCTGCAGAGCCCTTCTCCGATATGGTAAAAATCCTGCTCCTTCTCCCACAAGGATGGTACTAAGCCTGAAAACTCTTGCTGGTCTGCACCTTCCCTTGGCAGCCTATTCACAGCACAACAGCCCTGCGGATCTGTGCTTTCCCACAGACGATACAGCTCATGATGCTTTTCCTGTGCAGAGCCCCTTTTCGAAAAGGGAAACGTCCGGCTCCTTCTCCCACAAGGAAGGTGCTAGCCCTGAAAGCTCTTGCTGGTCTGCACCTTCCCTTGGCAGCCTATTCACAGCACAACAGCCCTGCGGATCTGTGCTTTCCCACAGACGATACAGCTCATGCTGCTTTTCCTCTGCAGAGCCCCTCTACGATATGGCAAAAATCCGGCTCCTTCTCCCACAAGGAAGGTGCTAGCCCTGAAAGCTCTTGCTGGTCTGCACCTTCCCTTGGCAGCCTATTCACAGCACAACAGCCCTGCGGATCTGTGCTTTCCCACAGACGATACAGCTCATGCTTGTTTTTCTCTGCAGAGCCCTTCTCCGATATGGTAAAAATCCGGCTCCTTCTCCCACAAGGAAGGTGCTAAGCCTGAAAACTCTTGCTGGTCTGCACCTTCCCTTGGCAGCCTATTCACAGCAAAACAGCCCTGCGGATCTGTGCTTTCCCACAGAAGATACAGCTCATGATGCTTTTCCTCTGCAGAGCCCCTCTCCGATAAGGCAAAAATCCGGCTACTTCTCCGACAAGGAAGGTGCTAGCCCTGAAAGCTCTTGCTGGTCTGCACCTTCCCTTGGCAGCCTATTCACAGCACAACAGCCCTGCGGATCTGTGCTTTCCCACAGACGATACAGCTCCTGCTTTTTTTTCTCTGCAGAGCCCTTCTCCGATATGGTAAAAATCCGGCTCCTTCTCCCACAAGGATGGTACTAAGCCTGAAAACTCTTGCTGGTCTGCACCTTCCCTTGGCAGCCTATTCACAGCAAAACAGCCCTGCGGATCTGTGCTTTCCCACAGACGCTACAGCTCATGCTGCTTTTCCTGTGCAGAGCCCCTCTCCGATAAGGCAAAAATCCGGCTCCTTCTCCCACAAGGAAGGTGCTAAGCCTGAAAGCTCTTGCTGGTCTGCACCTTCCCTTGGCAGCCTATTCACAGCAAAACAGCCCTGCGGATCTGTGCTTTCCCACAGACGCTACAGCTCATGATGCTTTTCCTCTGCAGAGCCCCTTTCGGAAAAGGCAAATATCCGGCTCCTTCTCCCACAAGGAAGGTGCTAGCCCTGAAAGCTCTTGCTGGTCTGCACCTTCCCTTGGCAGCCTATTCACAGCAAAACAGCCCTGCTGATCTGTGCTTTCCCACAGACGATACAGCTCCTGCTTGTTTTTTTCTGCAGAGCCCTTCTCCGATATGGTAAAAATCCTGCTCCTTCTCCCACAAGGATGGTACTAAGCCTGAAAACTCTTGCTGGTCTGCACCTTCCCTTGGCAGCCTATTCACAGCACAACAGCCCTGCGGATCTGTGCTTTCCCACAGACGATACAGCTCATGATGCTTTTCCTGTGCAGAGCCCCTTTTCGAAAAGGGAAACGTCCGGCTCCTTCTCCCACAAGGAAGGTGCTAAGCCTGAAAGCTCTTGCTGGTCTGCACCTTCCCTTGGCAGCCTATTCACAGCACAACAGCCCTGCGGATCTGTGCTTTCCCACAGACGATACAGCTCATGATGCTTTTCCTCTGCAGAGCCCCTCTACGATATGGCAAAAATCCGGCTCCTTCTCCCACAAGGAAGGTGCTAGCCCTGAAAGCTCTTGCTGGTCTGCACCTTCCCTTGGCAGCCTATTCACAGCAAAACAGCCCTGCGGATCTGTGCTTTCCCACAGAAGATACAGCTCATGCTGCTTTTCCTCTGCAGAGCCCCTTTCGGAAAAGGCAAATATCCGGCTCCTTCTCCCACAAGGAAGGTGCTAGCCCTGAAAGCTCTTGCTGGTCTGCACCTTCCCTTGGCAGCCTATTCACAGCAAAACAGCCCTGCGGATCTGTGCTTTCCCACAGAAGATACAGGTCCTGCTTGTTTTTCTCTGCAGAGCCCTTCTCCGATATGGTAAAAATCCGGCTCCTTCTCCCACAAGGATGGTACTAAGCCTGAAAGGTCTTGCTGGTCTGCACCTTCCCTTGGCAGCCTATTCACAGCACAACAGCCCTGCGGATCTGTGCTTTCCCACAGACGATACAGCTCATGCTGCTTTTCCTCTGCAGAGCCCCTCTACGATATGGCAAAAATCCGGCTCCTTCTCCCACAAGGAAGGTGCTAGCCCTGAAAGCTCTTGCTGGTCTGCACCTTCCCTTGGCAGCCTATTCACAGCACAACAGCCCTGCGGATCTGTGCTTTCCCACAGACGATACAGCTCCTGCTTGTTTTTCTCTGCAGAGCCCTTCTCCGATATGGTAAAAATCCGTCTCCTTCTCCCACAAGGAAGGTGCTAAGCCTGAAAACTCTTGCTGGTCTGCACCTTCCCTTGGCAGCCTATTCACAGCAAAACAGCCCTGCGGATCTGTGCTTTCCCACAGAAGATACAGCTCATGCTGCTTTTCCTGTGCAGAGCCCCTCTCCGATAAGGCAAAAATCCGGCTACTTCTCCGACAAGGAAGGTGCTAGCCCTGAAAGCTCTTGCTGGTCTGCACCTTCCCCGTGCAGCCTATTCACAGCACAACAGCCCTGCGGATCTGTGCTTTCCCACAGAAGATACAGCTCATGCTGCTTTTCCTGTGCAGAGCCCCTCTCCGATAAGGCAAAAATCCGGCTCCTTCTCCCACAAGGAAGGTGCTAAGCCTGAAAGCTCTTGCTGGTCTGCACCTTCCCTTGGCAGCCTATTCACAGCACAACAGCCCTGCGGATCTGTGCTTTCCCACAGACGATACAGCTCCTGCTTGTTTTTCTCTGCAGAGCCCTTCTCCGATATGGTAAAAATCCGGCTCCTTCTCCCACAAGGAAGGTTCTAAGCCTGAAAACTCTTGCTGGTCTGCACCTTCCCTTGGCAGCCTATTCACAGCAAAACAGCCCTGCTGATCTGTGCTTTCCCACAGACGATACAGCTCATGATGCTTTTCCTCTGCAGAGCCCCTTTCGGAAAAGGCAAATATCCGGCTCCTTCTCCCACAAGGAAGGTGCTAGCCCTGAAAGCGCTTGCTGGTCTGCACCTTCCCTTGGCAGCCTATTCACAGCACAACAGCCCTGCGGATCTGTGCTTTCCCACAGACGATACAGCTCATGCTGCTTTTCCTCTGCAGAGCCCCTCTACGATATGGCAAAAATCCGGCTCCTTCTCCCACAAGGAAGGTGCTAGCCCTGAAAGCTCTTGCTGGTCTGCACCTTCCCTTGGCAGCCTATTCACAGCACAACAGCCCTGCGGATCTGTGCTTTCCCACAGACGATACAGCTCCTGCTTGTTTTTCTCTGCAGAGCCCTTCTCCGATATGGTAAAAATCCGGCTCCTTCTCCCACAAGGATGGTACTAAGCCTGAAAACTCTTGCTGGTCTGCACCTTCCCTTGGCAGCCTATTCACAGCAAAACAGCCCTGCGGATCTGTGCTTTCCCACAGACGCTACAGCTCATGCTGCTTTTCCTGTGCAGAGCCCCTCTCCGATAAGGCAAAAATCCGGCTCCTTCTCCCACAAGGAAGGTGCTAAGCCTGAAAGCTCTTGCTGGTCTGCACCTTCCCTTGGCAGCCTATTCACAGCACAACAGCCCTGCGGATCTGTGCTTTCCCACAGACGATACAGCTCCTGCTTGTTTTTCTCTGCAGAGCCCTTCTCCGATATGGTAAAAATCCGGCTCCTTCTCCCACAAGGAAGGTGCTAAGCCTGAAAACTCTTGCTGGTCTGCACCTTCCCTTGGCAGCCTATTCACAGCAAAACAGCCCTGCTGATCTGTGCTTTCCCACAGACGATACAGCTCATGATGCTTTTCCTCTGCAGAGCCCCTTTCGGAAAAGGCAAATATCCGGCTCCTTCTCCCACAAGGAAGGTGCTAGCCCTGAAAGCGCTTGCTCGTCTGCACCTTCCCTTGGCAGCCTATTCACAGCACAACAGCCCTGCGGATCTGTGCTTTCCCACAGACGATACAGCTCATGATGCTTTTCCTGTGCAGAGCCCCTTTTCGAAAAGGGAAACGTCCGGCTCCTTCTCCCACAAGGAAGGTGCTAAGCCTGAAAGCTCTTGCTGGTCTGCACCTTCCCTTGGCAGCCTATTCACAGCAAAACAGCCCTGCGGATCTGTGCTTTCCCACAGACGCTACAGCTCATGATGCTTTTCCTCTGCAGAGCCCCTTTCGGAAAAGGCAAATATCCGGCTCCTTCTCCCACAAGGAAGGTGCTAGCCCTGAAAGCTCTTGCTGGTCTGCACCTTCCCTTGGCAGCCTATTCACAGCAAAACAGCCCTGCTGATCTGTGCTTTCCCACAGACGATACAGCTCCTGCTTGTTTTTTTCTGCAGAGCCCTTCTCCGATATGGTAAAAATCCTGCTCCTTCTCCCACAAGGATGGTACTAAGCCTGAAAACTCTTGCTGGTCTGCACCTTCCCTTGGCAGCCTATTCACAGCACAACAGCCCTGCGGATCTGTGCTTTCCCACAGACGATACAGCTCATGATGCTTTTCCTGTGCAGAGCCCCTTTTCGAAAAGGGAAACGTCCGGCTCCTTCTCCCACAAGGAAGGTGCTAAGCCTGAAAGCT
The DNA here is from genome assembly GCA_037953605.1 of Necrosyrtes monachus. NCBI lineage: Eukaryota > Metazoa > Chordata > Aves > Accipitriformes > Accipitridae > Necrosyrtes > Necrosyrtes monachus. The sequence goes on from JAZGTQ010000404.1 coordinate 172,253, forward strand.
CTTGCTGGTCTGCACCTTCCCTTGGCAGCCTATTCACAGCACAACAGCCCTGCGGATCTGTGCTTTCCCACAGACGATACAGCTCATGATGCTTTTCCTCTGCAGAGCCCCTCTACGATATGGCAAAAATCCGGCTCCTTCTCCCACAAGGAAGGTGCTAGCCCTGAAAGCTCTTGCTGGTCTGCACCTTCCCTTGGCAGCCTATTCACAGCAAAACAGCCCTGCGGATCTGTGCTTTCCCACAGAAGATACAGCTCATGCTGCTTTTCCTCTGCAGAGCCCCTTTCGGAAAAGGCAAATATCCGGCTCCTTCTCCCACAAGGAAGGTGCTAGCCCTGAAAGCTCTTGCTGGTCTGCACCTTCCCTTGGCAGCCTATTCACAGCAAAACAGCCCTGCTGATCTGTGCTTTCCCACAGAAGATACAGGTCCTGCTTGTTTTTCTCTGCAGAGCCCTTCTCCGATATGGTAAAAATCCGGCTCCTTCTCCCACAAGGATGGTACTAAGCCTGAAAGGTCTTGCTGGTCTGCACCTTCCCTTGGCAGCCTATTCACAGCACAACAGCCCTGCGGATCTGTGCTTTCCCACAGACGATACAGCTCATGCTGCTTTTCCTCTGCAGAGCCCCTCTACGATATGGCAAAAATCCGGCTCCTTCTCCCACAAGGAAGGTGCTAGCCCTGAAAGCTCTTGCTGGTCTGCACCTTCCCTTGGCAGCCTATTCACAGCACAACAGCCCTGCGGATCTGTGCTTTCCCACAGACGATACAGCTCCTGCTTGTTTTTCTCTGCAGAGCCCTTCTCCGATATGGTAAAAATCCGTCTCCTTCTCCCACAAGGAAGGTGCTAAGCCTGAAAACTCTTGCTGGTCTGCACCTTCCCTTGGCAGCCTATTCACAGCAAAACAGCCCTGCGGATCTGTGCTTTCCCACAGAAGATACAGCTCATGCTGCTTTTCCTGTGCAGAGCCCCTCTCCGATAAGGCAAAAATCCGGCTACTTCTCCGACAAGGAAGGTGCTAGCCCTGAAAGCTCTTGCTGGTCTGCACCTTCCCCGTGCAGCCTATTCACAGCACAACAGCCCTGCGGATCTGTGCTTTCCCACAGAAGATACAGCTCATGCTGCTTTTCCTGTGCAGAGCCCCTCTCCGATAAGGCAAAAATCCGGCTCCTTCTCCCACAAGGAAGGTGCTAAGCCTGAAAGCTCTTGCTGGTCTGCACCTTCCCTTGGCAGCCTATTCACAGCACAACAGCCCTGCGGATCTGTGCTTTCCCACAGACGATACAGCTCCTGCTTGTTTTTCTCTGCAGAGCCCTTCTCCGATATGGTAAAAATCCGGCTCCTTCTCCCACAAGGAAGGTTCTAAGCCTGAAAACTCTTGCTGGTCTGCACCTTCCCTTGGCAGCCTATTCACAGCAAAACAGCCCTGCTGATCTGTGCTTTCCCACAGACGATACAGCTCATGATGCTTTTCCTCTGCAGAGCCCCTTTCGGAAAAGGCAAATATCCGGCTCCTTCTCCCACAAGGAAGGTGCTAGCCCTGAAAGCGCTTGCTGGTCTGCACCTTCCCTTGGCAGCCTATTCACAGCACAACAGCCCTGCGGATCTGTGCTTTCCCACAGACGATACAGCTCATGCTGCTTTTCCTCTGCAGAGCCCCTCTACGATATGGCAAAAATCCGGCTCCTTCTCCCACAAGGAAGGTGCTAGCCCTGAAAGCTCTTGCTGGTCTGCACCTTCCCTTGGCAGCCTATTCACAGCACAACAGCCCTGCGGATCTGTGCTTTCCCACAGACGATACAGCTCCTGCTTGTTTTTCTCTGCAGAGCCCTTCTCCGATATGGTAAAAATCCGGCTCCTTCTCCCACAAGGATGGTACTAAGCCTGAAAACTCTTGCTGGTCTGCACCTTCCCTTGGCAGCCTATTCACAGCAAAACAGCCCTGCGGATCTGTGCTTTCCCACAGACGCTACAGCTCATGCTGCTTTTCCTGTGCAGAGCCCCTCTCCGATAAGGCAAAAATCCGGCTCCTTCTCCCACAAGGAAGGTGCTAAGCCTGAAAGCTCTTGCTGGTCTGCACCTTCCCTTGGCAGCCTATTCACAGCACAACAGCCCTGCGGATCTGTGCTTTCCCACAGACGATACAGCTCCTGCTTGTTTTTCTCTGCAGAGCCCTTCTCCGATATGGTAAAAATCCGGCTCCTTCTCCCACAAGGAAGGTGCTAAGCCTGAAAACTCTTGCTGGTCTGCACCTTCCCTTGGCAGCCTATTCACAGCAAAACAGCCCTGCTGATCTGTGCTTTCCCACAGACGATACAGCTCATGATGCTTTTCCTCTGCAGAGCCCCTTTCGGAAAAGGCAAATATCCGGCTCCTTCTCCCACAAGGAAGGTGCTAGCCCTGAAAGCGCTTGCTCGTCTGCACCTTCCCTTGGCAGCCTATTCACAGCACAACAGCCCTGCGGATCTGTGCTTTCCCACAGACGATACAGCTCATGATGCTTTTCCTGTGCAGAGCCCCTTTTCGAAAAGGGAAACGTCCGGCTCCTTCTCCCACAAGGAAGGTGCTAAGCCTGAAAGCTCTTGCTGGTCTGCACCTTCCCTTGGCAGCCTATTCACAGCACAACAGCCCTGCGGATCTGTGCTTTCCCACAGACGATACAGCTCATGCTGCTTTTCCTCTGCAGAGCCCCTCTACGATATGGCAAAAATCCGGCTCCTTCTCCCACAAGGAAGGTGCTAGCCCTGAAAGCTCTTGCTGGTCTGCACCTTCCCTTGGCAGCCTATTCACAGCACAAAAGCCCTGCTGATCTGTGCTTTCCCACAGACGATACAGCTCCTGCTTGTTTTTCTCTGCAGAGCCCTTCTCCGATATGGTAAAAATCCGGCTCCTTCTCCCACAAGGAAGGTGCTAAGCCTGAAAACTCTTGCTGGTCTGCACCTTCCCTTGGCAGCCTATTCACAGCAAAACAGCCCTGCGGATCTGTGCTTTCCCACAGAAGATACAGCTCATGCTGCTTTTCCTGTGCAGAGGCCCTCTCCGATAAGGCAAAAATCCGGCTACTTCTCCCACAAGGAAGGTGCTAGCCCTGAAAGCTGTTGCTGGTCTGCACCTTCCCTTGGCAGCCTATTCACAGCAAAACAGCCCTGCTGATCTGTGCTTTCCCACAGACGATACAGCTCCTGCTTCTTTTCCTCTGCAGAGCCCCTCTACGATATGGTAAAAATCCGGCTCCTTCTCCCACAAGGAAGGTGCTAAGCCTGAAAGCTCTTGCTGGTCTGCACCTTCCCTTGGCAGCCTATTCACAGCAAAACAGCCCTGCGGATCTGTGCTTTCCCACAGACGATACAGCTCATGATGCTTTTCCTCTGCAGAGCCCCTTTCGGAAAAGGCAAAAATCCGGCTCCTTCTCCCACAAGGAATGTGCTAGCCCTGAAAGCGCTTGCTGGTCTGCACCTTCCCTTGGCAGCTTATTCACAGCACAACAGCCCTGCGGATCTGTACTTTCCCACAGAAGATACAGCTCATGCTGCTTTTCCTCTGCAGAGCCCCTCTCAGGTACGGCAAAAATCCGGCTACTTCTCCCACAAGGAAGGTGCTAGCCCTGAAAGCTCTTGCTGGTCTGCACCTTCCCTTGGCAGCCTATTCACAGCACAACAGCCCTGCGGATCTGTGCTTTCCCACAGATGATACAGCTCATGATGCTTTTCCTGTGCAGAGCCCCTTTTCGAAAAGGGAAACGTCCGGCTCCTTCTCCCACAAGGAAGGTGCTAAGCCTGAAAGCTCTTGCTAGTCTGCACCTTCCCTTGGCAGCCTATTCACAGCACAACAGCCCTGCGGATCTGTGCTTTCCCACAGACGATACAGCTCCTGCTTGTTTTTCTCTGCAGAGCCCTTCTCCGATATGGTAAAAATCCGGCTCCTTCTCCCACAAGGAAGGTGCTAAGCCTGAAAACTCTTGCTGGTCTGCACCTTCCCTTGGCAGCCTATTCACAGCAAAACAGCCCTGCGGATCTGTGCTTTCCCACAGACGCTACAGCTCATGATGCTTTTCCTCTGCAGAGCCCCTTTCGGAAAAGGCAAATATCCGGCTCCTTCTCCCACAAGGAAGGTGCTAGCCCTGAAAGCTCTTGCTGGTCTGCACCTTCCCTTGGCAGCCTATTCACAGCAAAACAGCCCTGCTGATCTGTGCTTTCCCACAGACGATACAGCTCATGATGCTTTTCCTGTGCAGAGCCCCTTTTCGAAAAGGGAAACGTCCGGCTCCTTCTCCAACAAGGAAGGTGCTAAGCCTGAAAGCGCTTGCTGGTCTGCACCTTCCCTTGGCAGCCTATTCACAGCACAACAGCCCTGCGGATCTGTGCTTTCCCACAGACGATACAGCTCATGCTGCTTTTCCTCTGCAGAGCCCCTCTCCGATATGGCAAAAATCCGGCTCCTTCTCCCACAAGGAAGGTGCTAGCCCTGAAAGCTCTTGCTGGTCTGCACCTTCCCTTGGCAGCCTATTCACAGCACAACAGCCCTGCGGATCTGTGCTTTCCCACAGACGATACAGCTCATGCTGCTTTTCCTCTGCAGAGCCCCTCTCCGATATGGCAAAAATCCGGCTCCTTCTCCCACAAGGAAGGTGCTAGCCCTGAAAGCTCTTGCTGGTCTGCACCTTCCCTTGGCAGCCTATTCACAGCACAACAGCCCTGCGGATCTGTGCTTTCCCACAGACGATACAGCTCATGCTGCTTTTCCTCTGCAGAGCCCCTCTACGATATGGCAAAAATCCGGCTCCTTCTCCCACAAGGAAGGTGCTAGCCCTGAAAGCTCTTGCTGGTCTGCACCTTCCCTTGGCAGCCTATTCACAGCACAAAAGCCCTGCTGATCTGTGCTTTCCCACAGACGATACAGCTCCTGCTTGTTTTTCTCTGCAGAGCCCTTCTCCGATATGGTAAAAATCCGGCTCCTTCTCCCACAAGGAAGGTGCTAAGCCTGAAAACTCTTGCTGGTCTGCACCTTCCCTTGGCAGCCTATTCACAGCAAAACAGCCCTGCGGATCTGTGCTTTCCCACAGAAGATACAGCTCATGCTGCTTTTCCTGTGCAGAGGCCCTCTCCGATAAGGCAAAAATCCGGCTACTTCTCCCACAAGGAAGGTGCTAGCCCTGAAAGCTGTTGCTGGTCTGCACCTTCCCTTGGCAGCCTATTCACAGCAAAACAGCCCTGCTGATCTGTGCTTTCCCACAGACGATACAGCTCCTGCTTCTTTTCCTCTGCAGAGCCCCTCTACGATATGGTAAAAATCCGGCTCCTTCTCCCACAAGGAAGGTGCTAAGCCTGAAAGCTCTTGCTGGTCTGCACCTTCCCTTGGCAGCCTATTCACAGCAAAACAGCCCTGCGGATCTGTGCTTTCCCACAGACGATACAGCTCATGATGCTTTTCCTCTGCAGAGCCCCTTTCGGAAAAGGCAAAAATCCGGCTCCTTCTCCCACAAGGAATGTGCTAGCCCTGAAAGCGCTTGCTGGTCTGCACCTTCCCTTGGCAGCTTATTCACAGCACAACAGCCCTGCGGATCTGTACTTTCCCACAGAAGATACAGCTCATGCTGCTTTTCCTCTGCAGAGCCCCTCTCAGGTACGGCAAAAATCCGGCTACTTCTCCCACAAGGAAGGTGCTAGCCCTGAAAGCTCTTGCTGGTCTGCACCTTCCCTTGGCAGCCTATTCACAGCAAAACAGCCCTGCGGATCTGTGCTTTCCCACAGACGATACAGCTCCTGCTTTTTTTTCTCTGCAGAGCCCTTCTCCGATATGGTAAAAATCCTGCTCCTTCTCCCACAAGGATGGTACTAAGCCTGAAAACTCTTGCTGGTCTGCACCTTCCCTTGGCAGCCTATTCACAGCACAACAGCCCTGCGGATCTGTGCTTTCCCACAGATGATACAGCTCATGATGCTTTTCCTGTGCAGAGCCCCTTTTCGAAAAGGGAAACGTCCGGCTCCTTCTCCCACAAGGAAGGTGCTAAGCCTGAAAGCTCTTGCTAGTCTGCACCTTCCCTTGGCAGCCTATTCACAGCACAACAGCCCTGCGGATCTGTGCTTTCCCACAGACGATACAGCTCCTGCTTGTTTTTCTCTGCAGAGCCCTTCTCCGATATGGTAAAAATCCGGCTCCTTCTCCCACAAGGAAGGTGCTAAGCCTGAAAACTCTTGCTGGTCTGCACCTTCCCTTGGCAGCCTATTCACAGCAAAACAGCCCTGCGGATCTGTGCTTTCCCACAGACGCTACAGCTCATGATGCTTTTCCTCTGCAGAGCCCCTTTCGGAAAAGGCAAATATCCGGCTCCTTCTCCCACAAGGAAGGTGCTAGCCCTGAAAGCTCTTGCTGGTCTGCACCTTCCCTTGGCAGCCTATTCACAGCAAAACAGCCCTGCTGATCTGTGCTTTCCCACAGACGATACAGCTCATGATGCTTTTCCTGTGCAGAGCCCCTTTTCGAAAAGGGAAACGTCCGGCTCCTTCTCCCACAAGGAAGGTGCTAAGCCTGAAAGCGCTTGCTGGTCTGCACCTTCCCTTGGCAGCCTATTCACAGCACAACAGCCCTGCGGATCTGTGCTTTCCCACAGACGATACAGCTCATGCTGCTTTTCCTCTGCAGAGCCCATCTCCGATATGGCAAAAATCCGGCTCCTTCTCCCACAAGGAAGGTGCTAGCCCTGAAAGCTCTTGCTGGTCTGCACCTTCCCTTGGCAGCCTATTCACAGCACAACAGCCCTGCGGATCTGTGCTTTCCCACAGACGATACAGCTCATGCTGCTTTTCCTCTGCAGAGCCCCTCTCCGATATGGCAAAAATCCGGCTCCTTCTCCCACAAGGAAGGTGCTAGCCCTGAAAGCTCTTGCTGGTCTGCACCTTCCCTTGGCAGCCTATTCACAGCAAAACAGCCCTGCTGATCTGTGCTTTCCCACGGACGATACAGCTCCTGCTTGTTTTTCTCTGCAGAGCCCCTCTCCGATATGGTAAAAATCCGGCTCCTTCTCCCACAAGGAAGGTGCTAAGCCTGAAAACTCTTGCTGGTCTGCACCTTCCCTTGGCAGCCTATTCACAGCAAAACAGCCCTGCGGATCTGTGCTTTCCCACAGAAGATACAGCTCATGCTGCTTTTCCTGTGCAGAGCCCCTCTCCGATAAGGCAAAAATCCGGCTACTTCTCCCAGAAGGAAGGTGCTAGCCCTGAAAGCTCTTGCTGGTCTGCACCTTCCCTTGGCAGCCTATTCACAGCAAAACAGCCCTGCTGATCTGTGCTTTCCCACAGACGATACAGCTCCTGCTTGTTTTTCTCTGCAGAGCCCTTCTCCGATATGGTAAAAATCCTGCTCCTTCTCCCACAAGGATGGTACTAAGCCTGAAAACTCTTGCTGGTCTGCACCTTCCCTTGGCAGCCTATTCACAGCACAACAGCCCTGCGGATCTGTGCTTTCCCACAGACGATACAGCTCATGATGCTTTTCCTGTGCAGAGCCCCTTTTCGAAAAGGGAAACGTCCGGCTCCTTCTCCCACAAGGAAGGTGCTAAGCCTGAAAGCGCTTGCTGGTCTGCACCTTCCCTTGGCAGCCTATTCACAGCACAACAGCCCTGCGGATCTGTGCTTTCCCACAGACGATACAGCTCATGCTGCTTTTCCTCTGCAGAGCCCCTCTCCGATATGGCAAAAATCCGGCTCCTTCTCCCACAAGGAAGGTGCTAGCCCTGAAAGCTGTTGCTGGTCTGCACCTTCCCTTGGCAGCCTATTCACAGCAAAACAGCCCTGCTGATCTGTGCTTTCCCACAGATGATACAGCTCCTGCTTGTTTTCCTCTGCAGAGCCCCTCTACGATATGGTAAAAATCCGGCTCCTTCTCCCACAAGGAAGGTGCTAAGCCTGAAAACTCTTGCTGGTCTGCACCTTCCCCGTGCAGCCTATTCACAGCACAACAGCCCTGCGGATCTGTGCTTTCCCACAGAAGATACAGCTCATGCTGCTTTTCCTGTGCAGAGCCCCTCTCCGATAAGGCAAAAATCCGGCTACTTCTCCCACAAGGAAGGTGCTAGCCCTGAAAACTCTTGCTGGTCTGCACCTTCCCTTGGCAGCCTATTCACAGCAAAACAGCCCTGCGGATCTGTGCTTTCCCACAGACGATACAGCTCCTGCTTGTTTTTCTCTGCAGAGCCCTTCTCCGATATGGTAAAAATCCGGCTCCTTCTCCCACAAGGAAGGTGCTAAGCCTGAAAACTCTTGCTGGTCTGCACCTTCCCTTGGCAGCCTATTCACAGCAAAACAGCCCTGCGGATCTGTGCTTTCCCACAGACGATACAGCTCCTGCTTGTTTTTCTCTGCAGAGCCCTTCTCCGATATGGTAAAAATCCGGCTCCTTCTCCCACAAGGAAGGTGCTAAGCCTGAAAACTCTTGCTGGTCTGCACCTTCCCTTGGCAGCCTATTCACAGCAAAACAGCCCTGCTGATCTGTGCTTTCCCACAGACGATACAGCTCCTGCTTGTTTTCCTCTGCAGAGCCCCTCTACGATATGGTAAAAATCCGGCTCCTTCTCCCACAAGGAAGGTGCTAAGCCTGAAAACTCTTGCTGGTCTGCACCTTCCCTTGGCAGCCTATTCACAGCACAACAGCCCTGCGGATCTGTGCTTTCCCACAGACGATACAGCTCCTGCTTGTTTTTCTCTGCAGAGCCCTTCTCCGATATGGTAAAAATCCGGCTCCTTCTCCCACAAGGAAGGTGCTAAGCCTGAAAACTCTTGCTGGTCTGCACCTTCCCTTGGCAGCCTATTCACAGCAAAACAGCCCTGCTGATCTGTGCTTTCCCACAGACGATACAGCTCATGATGCTTTTCCTCTGCAGAGCCCCTTTCGGAAAAGGCAAATATCCGGCTCCTTCTCCCACAAGGAAGGTGCTAGCCCTGAAAGCGCTTGCTCGTCTGCACCTTCCCTTCGCAGCCTATTCACAGCACAACAGCCCTGCGGATCTGTGCTTTCCCACAGACGATACAGCTCATGATGCTTTTCCTGTGCAGAGCCCCTTTTCGAAAAGGGAAACGTCCGGCTCCTTCTCCCACAAGGAAGGTGCTAAGCCTGAAAGCTCTTGCTGGTCTGCACCTTCCCTTGGCAGCCTATTCACAGCACAACAGCCCTGCGGATCTGTGCTTTCCCACAGACGATACAGCTCATGCTGCTTTTCCTCTGCAGAGCCCCTCTCCGATATGGCAAAAATCCGGCTCCTTCTCCCACAAGGAAGGTGCTAGCCCTGAAAGCTCTTGCTGGTCTGCACCTTCCCTTGGCAGCCTATTCACAGCACAAAAGCCCTGCTGATCTGTGCTTTCCCACAGACGATACAGCTCCTGCTTGTTTTTCTCTGCAGAGCCCTTCTCCGATATGGTAAAAATCCGGCTCCTTCTCCCACAAGGAAGGTGCTAAGCCTGAAAACTCTTGCTGGTCTGCACCTTCCCTTGGCAGCCTATTCACAGCAAAACAGCCCTGCGGATCTGTGCTTTCCCACAGAAGATACAGCTCATGCTGCTTTTCCTGTGCAGAGGCCCTTTCGGAAAAGGCAAATATCCGGCTCCTTCTCCCAGAAGGAAGGTGCTAGCCCTGAAAGCTCTTGCTGGTCTGCACCTTCCCTTGGCAGCCTATTCACAGCACAACAGCCCTGCGGATCTGTGCTTTCCCACAGACGATACAGCTCCTGCTTGTTTTTCTCTGCAGAGCCCTTCTCCGATATGGTAAAAATCCGGCTCCTTCTCCCACAAGGAAGGTGCTAAGCCTGAAAACTCTTGCTGGTCTGCACCTTCCCTTGGCAGCCTATTCACAGCAAAACAGCCCTGCGGATCTGTGCTTTCCCACAGACGCTACAGCTCATGATGCTTTTCCTCTGCAGAGCCCCTTTCGGAAAAGGCAAATATCCGGCTCCTTCTCCCAGAAGGAAGGTGCTAGCCCTGAAAGCTCTTGCTGGTCTGCACCTTCCCTTGGCAGCCTATTCACAGCACAACAGCCCTGCGGATCTGTGCTTTCCCACAGACGATACAGCTCCTGCTTGTTTTTCTCTGCAGAGCCCCTCTCCGATATGGTAAAAATCCGGCTCCTTCTCCCACAAGGAAGGTGCTAAGCCTGAAAACTCTTGCTGGTCTGCACCTTCCCTTGGCAGCCTATTCACAGCAAAACAGCCCTGCGGATCTGTGCTTTCCCACAGACGCTACAGCTCATGATGCTTTTCCTCTGCAGAGCCCCTTTCGGAAAAGGCAAATATCCGGCTCCTTCTCCCAGAAGGAAGGTGCTAGCCCTGAAAGCTCTTGCTGGTCTGCACCTTCCCTTGGCAGCCTATTCACAGCACAACAGCCCTGCGGATCTGTGCTTTCCCACAGACGATACAGCTCCTGCTTGTTTTTCTCTGCAGAGCCCCTCTCCGATATGGTAAAAATCCGGCTCCTTCTCCCACAAGGAAGGTGCTAAGCCTGAAAACTCTTGCTGGTCTGCACCTTCCCTTGGCAGCCTATTCACAGCAAAACAGCCCTGCGGATCTGTGCTTTCCCACAGAAGATACAGCTCATGCTGCTTTTCCTGTGCAGAGCCCCTCTCCGATAAGGCAAAAATCCGGCTACTTCTCCCAGAAGGAAGGTGCTAGCCCTGAAAGCTCTTGCTGGTCTGCACCTTCCCTTGGCAGCCTATTCACAGCAAAACAGCCCTGCTGATCTGTGCTTTCCCACAGACGATACAGCTCCTGCTTGTTTTTCTCTGCAGAGCCCTTCTCCGATATGGTAAAAATCCTGCTCCTTCTCCCACAAGGATGGTACTAAGCCTGAAAACTCTTGCTGGTCTGCACCTTCCCTTGGCAGCCTATTCACAGCACAACAGCCCTGCGGATCTGTGCTTTCCCACAGACGATACAGCTCATGATGCTTTTCCTGTGCAGAGCCCCTTTTCGAAAAGGGAAACGTCCGGCTCCTTCTCCCACAAGGAAGGTGCTAAGCCTGAAAGCGCTTGCTGGTCTGCACCTTCCCTTGGCAGCCTATTCACAGCACAACAGCCCTGCGGATCTGTGCTTTCCCACAGACGATACAGCTCATGCTGCTTTTCCTCTGCAGAGCCCCTCTCCGATATGGCAAAAATCCGGCTCCTTCTCCCACAAGGAAGGTGCTAGCCCTGAAAGCTCTTGCTGGTCTGCACCTTCCCTTGGCAGCCTATTCACAGCAAAACAGCCCTGCTGATCTGTGCTTTCCCACAGACGATACAGCTCCTGCTTGTTTTCCTCTGCAGAGCCCCTCTACGATATGGTAAAAATCCGGCTCCTTCTCCCACAAGGAAGGTGCTAAGCCTGAAAACTCTTGCTGGTCTGCACCTTCCCCGTGCAGCCTATTCACAGCACAACAGCCCTGCGGATCTGTGCTTTCCCACAGAAGATACAGCTCATGCTGCTTTTCCTGTGCAGAGCCCCTCTCCGATAAGGCAAAAATCCGGCTCCTTCTCCCACAAGGAAGGTGCTAGCCCTGAAAGCTCTTGCTGGTCTGCACCTTCCCTTGGCAGCCTATTCACAGCAAAACAGCCCTGCTGATCTGTGCTTTCCCACAGACGATACAGCTCCTGCTTGTTTTCCTCTCCAGAGCCCCTCTACGATATGGTAAAAATCCGGCTCCTTCTCCCACAAGGAAGGTGCTAGCCCTGAAAACTCTTGCTGGTCTGCACCTTCCCTTGGCAGCCTATTCACAGCAAAACAGCCCTGCGGATCTGTGCTTTCCCACAGACGATACAGCTCCTGCTTGTTTTTCTCTGCAGAGCCCTTCTCCGATATGGTAAAAATCCGGCTCCTTCTCCCACAAGGAAGGTGCTAAGCCTGAAAACTCTTGCTGGTCTGCACCTTCCCTTGGCAGCCTATTCACAGCAAAACAGCCCTGCGGATCTGTGCTTTCCCACAGAAGATACAGCTCATGCTGCTTTTCCTGTGCAGAGCCCCTCTCCGATAAGGCAAAAATCCGGCTACTTCTCCCAGAAGGAAGGTGCTAGCCCTGAAAGCTCTTGCTGGTCTGCACCTTCCCTTGGCAGCCTATTCACAGCAAAACAGCCCTGCTGATCTGTGCTTTCCCACAGACGATACAGCTCCTGCTTGTTTTCCTCTGCAGAGCCCCTCTACGATATGGTAAAAATCCGGCTCCTTCTCCCACAAGGAAGGTGCTAAGCCTGAAAACTCTTGCTGGTCTGCACCTTCCCTTGGCAGCCTATTCACAGCAAAACAGCCCTGCGGATCTGTGCTTTCCCACAGACGCTACAGCTCATGATGCTTTTCCTCTGCAGAGCCCCTTTCGGAAAAGGCAAATATCCGGCTCCTTCTCCCAGAAGGAAGGTGCTAGCCCTGAAAGCTCTTGCTGGTCTGCACCTTCCCTTGGCAGCCTATTCACAGCAAAACAGCCCTGCTGATCTGTGCTTTCCCACAGACGATACAGCTCCTGCTTGTTTTTCTCTGCAGAGCCCTTCTCCGATATGGTAAAAATCCTGCTCCTTCTCCCACAAGGATGGTACTAAGCCTGAAAACTCTTGCTGGTCTGCACCTTCCCTTGGCAGCCTATTCACAGCACAACAGCCCTGCGGATCTGTGCTTTCCCACAGACGATACAGCTCATGATGCTTTTCCTGTGCAGAGCCCCTTTTCGAAAAGGGAAACGTCCGGCTCCTTCTCCCACAAGGAAGGTGCTAAGCCTGAAAGCTCTTGCTGGTCTGCACCTTCCCTTGGCAGCCTATTCACAGCAAAACAGCCCTGCGGATCTGTGCTTTCCCACAGAAGATACAGCTCATGCTGCTTTTCCTCTGCAGAGCCCCTCTCAGGTACGGCAAAAATCCGGCTACTTCTCCCACAAGGAAGGTGCTAGCCCTGAAAGCTCTTGCTGGTCTGCACCTTCCCTTGGCAGCCTATTCACAGCAAAACAGCCCTGCGGATCTGTGCTTTCCCACAGACGATACAGCTCCTGCTTTTTTTTCTCTGCAGAGCCCTTCTCCGATATGGTAAAAATCCTGCTCCTTCTCCCACAAGGATGGTACTAAGCCTGAAAACTCTTGCTGGTCTGCACCTTCCCTTGGCAGCCTATTCACAGCACAACAGCCCTGCGGATCTGTGCTTTCCCACAGACGATACAGCTCATGATGCTTTTCCTGTGCAGAGCCCCTTTTCGAAAAGGGAAACGTCCGGCTCCTTCTCCCACAAGGAAGGTGCTAAGCCTGAAAACTCTTGCTGGTCTGCACCTTCCCTTGGCAGCCTATTCACAGCACAACAGCCCTGCGGATCTGTGCTTTCCCACAGACGCTACAGCTCATGATGCTTTTCCTCTGCAGAGCCCCTTTCGGAAAAGGCAAATATCCGGCTCCTTCTCCCACAAGGAAGGTGCTAGCCCTGAAAGCTCTTGCTGGTCTGCACCTTCCCTTGGCAGCCTATTCACAGCAAAACAGCCCTGCTGATCTGTGCTTTCCCACAGACGATACAGCTCATGATGCTTTTCCTGTGCAGAGCCCCTTTTCGAAAAGGGAAACGTCCGGCTCCTTCTCCCACAAGGAAGGTGCTAAGCCTGAAAGCGCTTGCTGGTCTGCACCTTCCCTTGGCAGCCTATTCACAGCACAACAGCCCTGCGGATCTGTGCTTTCCCACAGAAGATACAGCTCATGCTGCTTTTCCTGTGCAGAGCCCCTCTCCGATAAGGCAAAAATCCGGCTACTTCTCCCACAAGGAAGGTGCTAAGCCTGAAAGCTCTTGCTGGTCTGCACCTTCCCTTGGCAGCCTATTCACAGCACAACAGCCCTGCGGATCTGTGCTTTCCCACAGACGATACAGCTCCTGCTTGTTTTTCTCTGCAGAGCCCTTCTCCGATATGGTAAAAATCCGGCTCCTTCTCCCACAAGGAAGGTGCTAGCCCTGAAAACTCTTGCTGGTCTGCACCTTCCCTTGGCAGCCTATTCACAGCAAAACAGCCCTGCGGATCTGTGCTTTCCCACAGAAGATACAGCTCATGCTGCTTTTCCTGTGCAGAGCCCCTCTCCGATAAGGCAAAAATCCGGCTACTTCTCCCACAAGGAAGGTGCTAGCCCTGAAAGCTCTTGCTGGTCTGCACCTTCCCTTGGCAGCCTATTCACAGCAAAACAGCCCTGCTGATCTGTGCTTTCCCACAGACGATACAGCTCCTGCTTGTTTTCCTCTGCAGAGCCCCTCTACGATATGGTAAAAATCCGGCTCCTTCTCCCACAAGGAAGGTGCTAAGCCTGAAAACTCTTGCTGGTCTGCACCTTCCCTTGGCAGCCTATTCACAGCAAAACAGCCCTGCGGATCTGTGCTTTCCCACAGACGCTACAGCTCATGATGCTTTTCCTCTGCAGAGCCCCTTTCGGAAAAGGCAAATATCCGGCTCCTTCTCCCAGAAGGAAGGTGCTAGCCCTGAAAGCTCTTGCTGGTCTGCACCTTCCCTTGGCAGCCTATTCACAGCAAAACAGCCCTGCTGATCTGTGCTTTCCCACAGACGATACAGCTCCTGCTTGTTTTTCTCTGCAGAGCCCTTCTCCGATATGGTAAAAATCCTGCTCCTTCTCCCACAAGGATGGTACTAAGCCTGAAAACTCTTGCTGGTCTGCACCTTCCCTTGGCAGCCTATTCACAGCACAACAGCCCTGCGGATCTGTGCTTTCCCACAGACGATACAGCTCATGCTGCTTTTCCTCTGCAGAGCCCCTTTCGGAAAAGGCAAATATCCGGCTCCTTCTCCCACAAGGAAGGTGCTAGCCCTGAAAGCGCTTGCTGGTCTGCACCTTCCCTTGGCAGCCTATTCACAGCACAACAGCCCTGCGGATCTGTGCTTTCCCACAGACGATACAGCTCATGATGCTTTTCCTGTGCAGAGCCCCTTTTCGAAAAGGGAAACGTCCGGCTCCTTCTCCCACAAGGAAGGTGCTAAGCCTGAAAGCGCTTGCTGGTCTGCACCTTCCCTTGGCAGCCTATTCACAGCACAACAGCCCTGCGGATCTGTGCTTTCCCACAGACGATACAGCTCATGCTGCTTTTCCTCTGCAGAGCCCCTCTACGATATGGCAAAAATCCGGCTCCTTCTCCCACAAGGAAGGTGCTAGCCCTGAAAGCTCTTGCTGGTCTGCACCTTCCCTTGGCAGCCTATTCACAGCACAACAGCCCTGCGGATCTGTGCTTTCCCACAGACGATACAGCTCCTGCTTGTTTTTCTCTGCAGAGCCCTTCTCCGATATGGTAAAAATCCGGCTCCTTCTCCCACAAGGATGGTACTAAGCCTGAAAACTCTTGCTGGTCTGCACCTTCCCTTGGCAGCCTATTCACAGCAAAACAGCCCTGCGGATCTGTGCTTTCCCACAGACGCTACAGCTCATGCTGCTTTTCCTGTGCAGAGCCCCTCTCCGATAAGGCAAAAATCCGGCTCCTTCTCCCACAAGGAAGGTGCTAAGCCTGAAAGCTCTTGCTGGTCTGCACCTTCCCTTGGCAGCCTATTCACAGCACAACAGCCCTGCGGATCTGTGCTTTCCCACAGACGATACAGCTCATGCTGCTTTTCCTCTGCAGAGCCCCTCTCCGATATGGCAAAAATCCGGCTCCTTCTCCCACAAGGAAGGTGCTAGCCCTGAAAGCTCTTGCTGGTCTGCACCTTCCCTTGGCAGCCTATTCACAGCACAAAAGCCCTGCTGATCTGTGCTTTCCCACAGACGATACAGCTCCTGCTTGTTTTTCTCTGCAGAGCCCTTCTCCGATATGGTAAAAATCCGGCTCCTTCTCCCACAAGGAAGGTGCTAAGCCTGAAAACTCTTGCTGGTCTGCACCTTCCCTTGGCAGCCTATTCACAGCAAAACAGCCCTGCGGATCTGTGCTTTCCCACAGAAGATACAGCTCATGCTGCTTTTCCTGTGCAGAGGCCCTCTCCGATAAGGCAAAAATCCGGCTACTTCTCCCACAAGGAAGGTGCTAGCCCTGAAAGCTGTTGCTGGTCTGCACCTTCCCTTGGCAGCTTATTCACAGCACAACAGCCCTGCGGATCTGTACTTTCCCACAGAAGATACAGCTCATGCTGCTTTTCCTCTGCAGAGCCCCTCTCAGGTACGGCAAAAATCCCGCTACTTCTCCCACAAGGAAGGTGCTAGCCCTGAAAACTCTTGCTGGTCTGCACCTTCCCTTGGCAGCCTATTCACAGCAAAACAGCCCTGCGGATCTGTGCTTTCCCACAGACGATACAGCTCCTGCTTTTTTTTCTCTGCAGAGCCCTTCTCCGATATGGTAAAAATCCTGCTCCTTCTCCCACAAGGATGGTACTAAGCCTGAAAACTCTTGCTGGTCTGCACCTTCCCTTGGCAGCCTATTCACAGCACAACAGCCCTGCGGATCTGTGCTTTCCCACAGACGATACAGCTCATGATGCTTTTCCTGTGCAGAGCCCCTTTTCGAAAAGGGAAACGTCCGGCTCCTTCTCCCACAAGGAAGGTGCTAAGCCTGAAAGCTCTTGCTAGTCTGCACCTTCCCTTGGCAGCCTATTCACAGCACAACAGCCCTGCGGATCTGTGCTTTCCCACAGACGATACAGCTCCTGCTTGTTTTTCTCTGCAGAGCCCTTCTCCGATATGGTAAAAATCCGGCTCCTTCTCCCACAAGGAAGGTGCTAAGCCTGAAAACTCTTGCTGGTCTGCACCTTCCCTTGGCAGCCTATTCACAGCAAAACAGCCCTGCGGATCTGTGCTTTCCCACAGACGCTACAGCTCATGATGCTTTTCCTCTGCAGAGCCCCTTTCGGAAAAGGCAAATATCCGGCTCCTTCTCCCACAAGGAAGGTGCTAGCCCTGAAAGCTCTTGCTGGTCTGCACCTTCCCTTGGCAGCCTATTCACAGCAAAACAGCCCTGCTGATCTGTGCTTTCCCACAGACGATACAGCTCATGATGCTTTTCCTGTGCAGAGCCCCTTTTCGAAAAGGGAAACGTCCGGCTCCTTCTCCCACAAGGAAGGTGCTAAGCCTGAAAGCGCTTGCTGGTCTGCACCTTCCCTTGGCAGCCTATTCACAGCACAACAGCCCTGCGGATCTGTGCTTTCCCACAGACGATACAGCTCATGCTGCTTTTCCTCTGCAGAGCCCCTCTCCGATATGGCAAAAATCCGGCTCCTTCTCCCACAAGGAAGGTGCTAGCCCTGAAAGCTCTTGCTGGTCTGCACCTTCCCTTGGCAGCCTATTCACAGCAAAACAGCCCTGCTGATCTGTGCTTTCCCACAGACGATACAGCTCCTGCTTGTTTTCCTCTGCAGAGCCCCTCTACGATATGGTAAAAATCCGGCTCCTTCTCCCACAAGGAAGGTGCTAAGCCTGAAAACTCTTGCTGGTCTGCACCTTCCCCGTGCAGCCTATTCACAGCAAAACAGCCCTGCGGATCTGTGCTTTCCCACAGACGCTACAGCTCATGATGCTTTTCCTCTGCAGAGCCCCTCTCCGATAAGGCAAAAATCCGGCTCCTTCTCCCACAAGGAAGGTGCTAAGCCTGAAAGCTCTTGCTGGTCTGCACCTTCCCTTGGCAGCCTATTCACAGCACAACAGCCCTGCGGATCTGTGCTTTCCCACAGACGATACAGCTCCTGCTTGTTTTTCTCTGCAGAGCCCCTCTCCGATATGGTAAAAATCCTGCTCCTTCTCCCACAAGGATGGTACTAAGCCTGAAAACTCTTGCTGGTCTGCACCTTCCCTTGGCAGCCTATTCACAGCAAAACAGCCCTGCGGATCTGTGCTTTCCCACAGACGCTACAGCTCATGATGCTTTTCCTCTGCAGAGCCCCTTTCGGAAAAGGCAAATATCCGGCTCCTTCTCCCACAAGGAAGGTGCTAGCCCTGAAAGCTCTTGCTGGTCTGCACCTTCCCTTGGCAGCCTATTCACAGCACAACAGCCCTGCTGATCTGTGCTTTCCCACAGACGATACAGCTCCTGCTTGTTTTTCTCTGCAGAGCCCTTCTCCGATATGGTAAAAATCCTGCTCCTTCTCCCACAAGGATGGTACTAAGCCTGAAAACTCTTGCTGGTCTGCACCTTCCCTTGGCAGCCTATTCACAGCACAACAGCCCTGCGGATCTGTGCTTTCCCACAGACGATACAGCTCCTGCTTGTTTTTCTCTGCAGAGCCCTTCTCCGATATGGTAAAAATCCGGCTCCTTCTCCCACAAGGATGGTACTAAGCCTGAAAACTCTTGCTGGTCTGCACCTTCCCTTGGCAGCCTATTCACAGCAAAACAGCCCTGCGGATCTGTGCTTTCCCACAGACGCTACAGCTCATGCTATTTTTCCTGTGCAGAGCCCCTCTCCGATAAGGCAAAAATCCGGCTCCTTCTCCCACAAGGAAGGTGCTAAGCCTGAAAGCTCTTGCTGGTCTGCACCTTCCCTTGGCAGCCTATTCACAGCAAAACAGCCCTGCGGATCTGTGCTTTCCCACAGACGATACAGCTCCTGCTTGTTTTTCTCTGCAGAGCCCTTCTCCGATATGGTAAAAATCCGGCTCCTTCTCCCACAAGGAAGGTGCTAAGCCTGAAAACTCTTGCTGGTCTGCACCTTCCCTTGGCAGCCTATTCACAGCAAAACAGCCCTGCGGATCTGTGCTTTCCCACAGAAGATACAGCTCATGCTGCTTTTCCTGTGCAGAGCCCCTCTCCGATATGGTAAAAATCCGGCTCCTTCTCCCACAAGGAAGGTGCTAGCCCTGAAAGCTCTTGCTGGTCTGCACCTTCCCTTGGCAGCCTATTCACAGCAAAACAGCCCTGCTGATCTGTGCTTTCCCACAGACGATACAGCTCCTGCTTGTTTTTCTCTGCAGAGCCCTTCTCCGATATGGTAAAAATCCTGCTCCTTCTCCCACAAGGATGGTACTAAGCCTGAAAACTCTTGCTGGTCTGCACCTTCCCTTGGCAGCCTATTCACAGCACAACAGCCCTGCGGATCTGTGCTTTCCCACAGACGATACAGCTCATGATGCTTTTCCTGTGCAGAGCCCCTTTTCGAAAAGGGAAACGTCCAGCTCCTTCTCCCACAAGGAAGGTGCTAAGCCTGAAAGCTCTTGCTGGTCTGCACCTTCCCTTGGCAGCCTATTCACAGCACAACAGCCCTGCGGATCTGTGCTTTCCCACAGACGATACAGCTCATGCTGCTTTTCCTCTGCAGAGCCCCTCTACGATATGGCAAAAATCCGGCTCCTTCTCCCACAAGGAAGGTGCTAGCCCTGAAAACTCTTGCTGGTCTGCACCTTCCCTTGGCAGCCTATTCACAGCAAAACAGCCCTGCTGATCTGTGCTTTCCCACAGACGATACAGCTCCTGCTTGTTTTCCTCTGCAGAGCCCCTCTACGACATGGTAAAAATCCGGCTCCTTCTCCCACAAGGAAGGTGCTAAGCCTGAAAACTCTTGCTGGTCTGCACCTTCCCTTGGCAGCCTATTCACAGCAAAACAGCCCTGCGGATCTGTGCTTTCCCACAGACGCTACAGCTCATGATGCTTTTCCTCTGCAGAGCCCCTTTCGGAAAAAGCAAATATCCGGCTCCTTCTCCCACAAGGAAGGTGCTAGCCCTGAAAGCTCTTGCTGGTCTGCACCTTCCCTTGGCAGCCTATTCACAGCAAAACAGCCCTGCTGATCTGTGCTTTCCCACAGACGATACAGCTCCTGCTTGTTTTTCTCTGCAGAGCCCTTCTCCGATATGGTAAAAATCCTGCTCCTTCTCCCACAAGGATGGTGCTAAGCCTGAAAGCTCTTGCTGGTCTGCACCTTCCCTTGGCAGCCTATTCACAGCACAACAGCCCTGCGGATCTGTGCTTTCCCACAGACGATACAGCTCATGCTGCTTTTCCTCTGCAGAGCCCCTCTACGATATGGCAAAAATCCGGCTCCTTCTCCCACAAGGAAGGTGCTAGCCCTGAAAGCTCTTGCTGGTCTGCACCTTCCCTTGGCAGCCTATTCACAGCACAACAGCCCTGCGGATCTGTGCTTTCCCACAGACGATACAGCTCCTGCTTGTTTTTCTCTGCAGAGCCCTTCTCCGATATGGTAAAAATCCGGCTCCTTCTCCCACAAGGATGGTACTAAGCCTGAAAACTCTTGCTGGTCTGCACCTTCCCTTGGCAGCCTATTCACAGCAAAACAGCCCTGCGGATCTGTGCTTTCCCACAGACGCTACAGCTCATGCTATTTTTCCTGTGCAGAGCCCCTCTCCGATAAGGCAAAAATCCGGCTCCTTCTCCCACAAGGAAGGTGCTAAGCCTGAAAGCTCTTGCTGGTCTGCACCTTCCCTTGGCAGCCTATTCACAGCAAAACAGCCCTGCGGATCTGTGCTTTCCCACAGACGATACAGCTCCTGCTTGTTTTTCTCTGCAGAGCCCTTCTCCGATATGGTAAAAATCCGGCTCCTTCTCCCACAAGGAAGGTGCTAAGCCTGAAAACTCTTGCTGGTCTGCACCTTCCCTTGGCAGCCTATTCACAGCAAAACAGCCCTGCGGATCTGTGCTTTCCCACAGAAGATACAGCTCATGCTGCTTTTCCTGTGCAGAGCCCCTCTCCGATAAGGCAAAAATCCGGCTACTTCTCCCACAAGGAAGGTGCTAGCCCTGAAAGCTCTTGCTGGTCTGCACCTTCCCTTGGCAGCCTATTCACAGCAAAACAGCCCTGCTGATCTGTGCTTTCCCACAGACGATACAGCTCCTGCTTGTTTTCCTCTGCAGAGCCCCTCTACGATATGGTAAAAATCCGGCTCCTTCTCCCACAAGGAAGGTGCTAAGCCTGAAAACTCTTGCTGGTCTGCACCTTCCCTTGGCAGCCTATTCACAGCAAAACAGCCCTGCGGATCTGTGCTTTCCCACAGACGATACAGCTCATGATGCTTTTCCTCTGCAGAGCCCCTTTCGGAAAAGGCAAATATCCGGCTCCTTCTCCCACAAGGAAGGTGCTAGCCCTGAAAGCGCTTGCTGGTCTGCACCTTCCCTTGGCAGCCTATTCACAGCAAAACAGCCCTGCTGATCTGTGCTTTCCCACAGACGATACAGCTCATGCTGCTTTTCCTGTGCAGAGCCCCTTTTCGAAAAGGGAAACGTCCGGCTCCTTCTCCCACAAGGAAGGTGCTAAGCCTGAAAGCTCTTGCTGGTCTGCACCTTCCCTTGGCAGCCTATTCACAGCACAACAGCCCTGCGGATCTGTGCTTTCCCACAGACGATACAGCTCATGCTGCTTTTCCTCTGCATAGCCCCTCTCCGATATGGCAAAAATCCGGCTCCTTCTCCCACAAGGAAGGTGCTAGCCCTGAAAGCTCTTGCTGGTCTGCACCTTCCCTTGGCAGCCTATTCACAGCAAAACAGCCCTGCTGATCTGTGCTTTCCCACAGACGATACAGCTCCTGCTTGTTTTCCTCTGCAGAGCCCCTCTACGATATGGTAAAAATCCGGCTCCTTCTCCCACAAGGAAGGTGCTAAGCCTGAAAACTCTTGCTGGTCTGCACCTTCCCTTGGCAGCCTATTCACAGCAAAACAGCCCTGCGGATCTGTGCTTTCCCACAGACGATACAGCTCATGATGCTTTTCCTCTGCAGAGCCCCTTTCGGAAAAGGCAAATATCCGGCTCCTTCTCCCACAAGGAAGGTGCTAAGCCTGAAAGCTCTTGCTGGTCTGCACCTTCCCTTGGCAGCCTATTCACAGCAAAACAGCCCTGCGGATCTGTGCTTTCCCACAGAAGATACAGCTCATGCTGCTTTTCCTGTGCAGAGCCCCTCTCCGATAAGGCAAAAATCCGGCTACTTCTCCCACAAGGAAGGTGCTAGCCCTGAAAGCTCTTGCTGGTCTGCACCTTCCCTTGGCAGCCTATTCACAGCAAAACAGCCCTGCTGATCTGTGCTTTCCCACAGACGATACAGCTCCTGCTTGTTTTCCTCTGCAGAGCCCCTCTACGACATGGTAAAAATCCGGCTCCTTCTCCCACAAGGAAGGTGCTAAGCCTGAAAACTCTTGCTGGTCTGCACCTTCCCTTGGCAGCCTATTCACAGCAAAACAGCCCTGCGGATCTGTGCTTTCCCACAGACGATACAGCTCATGATGCTTTTCCTCTGCAGAGCCCCTTTTCGAAAAGGGAAACGTCCGGCTCCTTCTCCCACAAGGAAGGTGCTAAGCCTGAAAGCGCTTGCTGGTCTGCACCTTCCCTTGGCAGCCTATTCACAGCACAACAGCCCTGCGGATCTGTGCTTTCCCACAGACGATACAGCTCATGCTGCTTTTCCTCTGCAGAGCCCCTCTCCGATATGGCAAAAATCCGGCTCCTTCTCCCACAAGGAAGGTGCTAGCCCTGAAAGCTCTTGCTGGTCTGCACCTTCCCTTGGCAGCCTATTCACAGCAAAACAGCCCTGCTGATCTGTGCTTTCCCACAGACGATACAGCTCCTGCTTGTTTTCCTCTGCAGAGCCCCTCTACGATATGGTAAAAATCCAGCTCCTTCTCCCACAAGGAAGGTGCTAAGCCTGAAAACTCTTGCTGGTCTGCACCTTCCCCGTGCAGCCTATTCACAGCACAACAGCCCTGCGGATCTGTGCTTTCCCACAGAAGATACAGCTCATGCTGCTTTTCCTGTGCAGAACCCCTCTCCGATATGGCAAAAATCCGGCTACTTCTCCCACAAGGAAGGTGCTAGCCCTGAAAACTCTTGCTGGTCTGCACCTTCCCTTGGCAGCCTATTCACAGCAAAACAGCCCTGCGGATCTGTGCTTTCCCACAGACGCTACAGCTCATGCTGCTTTTCCTGTGCAGAGCCCCTCTCCGATAAGGCAAAAATCCGGCTCCTTCTCCCACAAGGAAGGTGCTAGCCCTGAAAGCTCTTGCTGGTCTGCACCTTCCCTTGGCAGCCTATTCACAGCAAAACAGCCCTGCTGATCTGTGCTTTCCCACAGACGATACAGCTCCTGCTTGTTTTCCTCTGCAGAGCCCCTCTACGATATGGTAAAAATCCGGCTCCTTCTCCCACAAGGAAGGTGCTAAGCCTGAAAACTCTTGCTGGTCTGCACCTTCCCTTGGCAGCCTATTCACAGCAAAACAGCCCTGCTGATCTGTGCTTTCCCACAGACGATACAGCTCCTGCTTTTTTTTCTCTGCAGAGCCCTTCTCCGATATGGTAAAAATCCTGCTCCTTCTCCCACAAGGATGGTACTAAGCCTGAAAACTCTTGCTGGTCTGCACCTTCCCTTGGCAGCCTATTCACAGCACAACAGCCCTGCGGATCTGTGCTTTCCCACAGACGATACAGCTCATGATGCTTTTCCTGTGCAGAGCCCCTTTTCGAAAAGGGAAACGTCCGGCTCCTTCTCCCACAAGGAAGGTGCTAAGCCTGAAAGCTCTTGCTGGTCTGCACCTTCCCTTGGCAGCCTATTCACAGCAAAACAGCCCTGCGGATTTGTGCTTTCCCACAGAAGATACAGCTCATGCTGCTTTTCCTGTGCAGAGCCCCTCTCCGATAAGGCAAAAATCCGGCTACTTCTCCCACAAGGAAGGTGCTAGCCCTGAAAGCTCTTGCTGGTCTGCACCTTCCCTTGGCAGCCTATTCACAGCAAAACAGCCCTGCTGATCTGTGCTTTCCCACAGACGATACAGCTCCTGCTTGTTTTCCTCTGCAGAGCCCCTCTACGACATGGTAAAAATCCGGCTCCTTCTCCCACAAGGAAGGTGCTAAGCCTGAAAACTCTTGCTGGTCTGCACCTTCCCTTGGCAGCCTATTCACAGCAAAACAGCCCTGCTGATCTGTGCTTTCCCACAGACGATACAGCTCCTGCTTGTTTTTCTCTGCAGAGCCCTTCTCCGATATGGTAAAAATCCTGCTCCTTCTCCCACAAGGATGGTACTAAGCCTGAAAGCTCTTGCTGGTCTGCACCTTCCCCGTGCAGCCTATTCACAGCACAACAGCCCTGCGGATCTGTGCTTTCCCACAGACGATACAGCTCCTGCTTGTTTTTCTCTGCAGAGCCCTTCTCCGATATGGTAAAAATCCGGCTCCTTCTCCCACAAGGAAGGTGCTAAGCCTGAAAACTCTTGCTGGTCTGCACCTTCCCTTGGCAGCCTATTCACAGCAAAACAGCCCTGCGGATCTGTGCTTTCCCACAGAAGATACAGCTCATGCTGCTTTTCCTGTGCAGAGCCCCTCTCCGATAAGGCAAAAATCCGGCTACTTCTCCGACAAGGAAGGTGCTAGCCCTGAAAGCTCTTGCTGGTCTGCACCTTCCCCGTGCAGCCTATTCACAGCACAACAGCCCTGCGGATCTGTGCTTTCCCACAGAAGATACAGCTCATGCTGCTTTTCCTGTGCAGAGCCCCTCTCCGATAAGGCAAAAATCCGGCTCCTTCTCCCACAAGGAAGGTGCTAAGCCTGAAAGCTCTTGCTGGTCTGCACCTTCCCTTGGCAGCCTATTCACAGCACAACAGCCCTGCGGATCTGTGCTTTCCCACAGACGATACAGCTCCTGCTTGTTTTTCTCTGCAGAGCCCTTCTCCGATATGGTAAAAATCCGGCTCCTTCTCCCACAAGGAAGGTGCTAAGCCTGAAAACTCTTGCTGGTCTGCACCTTCCCTTGGCAGCCTATTCACAGCACAACAGCCCTGCGGATCTGTGCTTTCCCACAGACAATACAGCTCATGCTGCTTTTCCTCTGCAGAGCCCCTTTCGGAAAAGGCAAATATCCGGCTCCTTCTCCCACAAGGAAGGTGCTAGCCCTGAAAGCTCTTGCTGGTCTGCACCTTCCCTTGGCAGCCTATTCACAGCAAAACAGCCCTGCTGATCTGTGCTTTCCCACAGACGATACAGCTCCTGCTTGTTTTTCTCTGCAGAGCCCTTCTCCGATATGGTAAAAATCCTGCTCCTTCTCCCACAAGGATGGTACTAAGCCTGAAAACTCTTGCTGGTCTGCACCTTCCCTTGGCAGCCTATTCACAGCACAACAGCCCTGCGGATCTGTGCTTTCCCACAGACGATACAGCTCATGATGCTTTTCCTGTGCAGAGCCCCTTTTCGAAAAGGGAAACGTCCAGCTCCTTCTCCCACAAGGAAGGTGCTAAGCCTGAAAGCTCTTGCTGGTCTGCACCTTCCCTTGGCAGCCTATTCACAGCACAACAGCCCTGCGGATCTGTGCTTTCCCACAGACGATACAGCTCATGCTGCTTTTCCTCTGCAGAGCCCCTCTACGATATGGCAAAAATCCGGCTCCTTCTCCCACAAGGAAGGTGCTAGCCCTGAAAACTCTTGCTGGTCTGCACCTTCCCTTGGCAGCCTATTCACAGCAAAACAGCCCTGCTGATCTGTGCTTTCCCACAGACGATACAGCTCCTGCTTGTTTTCCTCTGCAGAGCCCCTCTACGACATGGTAAAAATCCGGCTCCTTCTCCCACAAGGAAGGTGCTAAGCCTGAAAACTCTTGCTGGTCTGCACCTTCCCTTGGCAGCCTATTCACAGCAAAACAGCCCTGCGGATCTGTGCTTTCCCACAGACGCTACAGCTCATGATGCTTTTCCTCTGCAGAGCCCCTTTCGGAAAAAGCAAATATCCGGCTCCTTCTCCCACAAGGAAGGTGCTAGCCCTGAAAGCTCTTGCTGGTCTGCACCTTCCCTTGGCAGCCTATTCACAGCAAAACAGCCCTGCTGATCTGTGCTTTCCCACAGACGATACAGCTCCTGCTTGTTTTTCTCTGCAGAGCCCTTCTCCGATATGGTAAAAATCCTGCTCCTTCTCCCACAAGGATGGTGCTAAGCCTGAAAGCTCTTGCTGGTCTGCACCTTCCCTTGGCAGCCTATTCACAGCACAACAGCCCTGCGGATCTGTGCTTTCCCACAGACGATACAGCTCATGCTGCTTTTCCTCTGCAGAGCCCCTCTACGATATGGCAAAAATCCGGCTCCTTCTCCCACAAGGAAGGTGCTAGCCCTGAAAGCTCTTGCTGGTCTGCACCTTCCCTTGGCAGCCTATTCACAGCACAACAGCCCTGCGGATCTGTGCTTTCCCACAGACGATACAGCTCCTGCTTGTTTTTCTCTGCAGAGCCCTTCTCCGATATGGTAAAAATCCGTCTCCTTCTCCCACAAGGAAGGTGCTAAGCCTGAAAACTCTTGCTGGTCTGCACCTTCCCTTGGCAGCCTATTCACAGCAAAACAGCCCTGCGGATCTGTGCTTTCCCACAGAAGATACAGCTCATGCTGCTTTTCCTGTGCAGAGCCCCTCTCCGATAAGGCAAAAATCCGGCTCCTTCTCCCACAAGGAAGGTGCTAAGCCTGAAAGCTCTTGCTGGTCTGCACCTTCCCTTGGCAGCCTATTCACAGCACAACAGCCCTGCGGATCTGTGCTTTCCCACAGACGATACAGCTCCTGCTTGTTTTTCTCTGCAGAGCCCTTCTCCGATATGGTAAAAATCCGGCTCCTTCTCCCACAAGGAAGGTGCTAGCCCTGAAAGCTCTTGCTGGTCTGCACCTTCCCTTGGCAGCCTATTCACAGCAAAACAGCCCTGCTGATCTGTGCTTTCCCACAGACGATACAGCTCCTGCTTGTTTTCCTCTGCAGAGCCCCTCTACGATATGGTAAAAATCCAGCTCCTTCTCCCACAAGGAAGGTGCTAGCCCTGAAAACTCTTGCTGGTCTGCACCTTCCCTTGGCAGCCTATTCACAGCAAAACAGCCCTGCGGATCTGTGCTTTCCCACAGACGCTACAGCTCATGCTGCTTTTCCTGTGCAGAGCCCCTCTCCGATAAGGCAAAAATCCGGCTCCTTCTCCCACAAGGAAGGTGCTAGCCCTGAAAGCTCTTGCTGGTCTGCACCTTCCCTTGGCAGCCTATTCACAGCAAAACAGCCCTGCGGATCTGTGCTTTCCCACAGACGATACAGCTCCTGCTTGTTTTCCTCTGCAGAGCCCTTCTCCGATATGGTAAAAATCCTGCTCCTTCTCCCACAAGGATGGTACTAAGCCTGAAAACTCTTGCTGGTCTGCACCTTCCCTTGGCAGCCTATTCACAGCACAACAGCCCTGCGGATCTGTGCTTTCCCACAGACGATACAGCTCATGATGCTTTTCCTGTGCAGAGCCCCTTTTCGAAAAGGGAAACGTCCGGCTCCTTCTCCCACAAGGAAGGTGCTAAGCCTGAAAGCTCTTGCTGGTCTGCACCTTCCCTTGGCAGCCTATTCACAGCAAAACAGCCCTGCGGATCTGTGCTTTCCCACAGACGATACAGCTCCTGCTTGTTTTCCTCTGCAGAGCCCCTCTACGACATGGTAAAAATCCGGCTCCTTCTCCCACAAGGAAGGTGCTAAGCCTGAAAACTCTTGCTGGTCTGCACCTTCCCTTGGCAGCCTATTCACAGCAAAACAGCCCTGCGGATCTGTGCTTTCCCACAGACGCTACAGCTCATGATGCTTTTCCTCTGCAGAGCCCCTTTCGGAAAAGGCAAATATCCGGCTCCTTCTCCCACAAGGAAGGTGCTAGCCCTGAAAGCTCTTGCTGGTCTGCACCTTCCCTTGGCAGCCTATTCACAGCAAAACAGCCCTGCTGATCTGTGCTTTCCCACAGACGATACAGCTCCTGCTTGTTTTTCTCTGCAGAGCCCTTCTCCGATATGGTAAAAATCCTGCTCCTTCTCCCACAAGGATGGTACTAAGCCTGAAAGCTCTTGCTGGTCTGCACCTTCCCTTGGCAGCCTATTCACAGCACAACAGCCCTGCAGATCTGTGCTTTCCCACAGACGATACAGCTCATGCTGCTTTTTCTCTGCAGAGCCCTTCTCCGATATGGTAAAAATCCGGCTCCTTCTCCCACAAGGAAGGTGCTAAGCCTGAAAACTCTTGCTGGTCTGCACCTTCCCTTGGCAGCCTATTCACAGCACAACAGCCCTGCGGATCTGTGCTTTCCCACAGACGCTACAGCTCATGATGCTTTTCCTCTGCAGAGCCCCTTTCGGAAAAGGCAAATATCCGGCTCCTTCTCCCACAAGGAAGGTGCTAGCCCTGAAAGCTCTTGCTGGTCTGCACCTTCCCTTGGCAGCCTATTCACAGCAAAACAGCCCTGCTGATCTGTGCTTTCCCACAGACGATACAGCTCCTGCTTGTTTTTCTCTGCAGAGCCCTTCTCCGATATGGTAAAAATCCTGCTCCTTCTCCCACAAGGATGGTACTAAGCCTGAAAACTCTTGCTGGTCTGCACCTTCCCTTGGCAGCCTATTCACAGCACAACAGCCCTGCGGATCTGTGCTTTCCCACAGACGCTACAGCTCATGATGCTTTTCCTGTGCAGAGCCCCTTTTCGAAAAGGGAAACGTCCGGCTCCTTCTCCCACAAGGAAGGTGCTAAGCCTGAAAGCTCTTGCTGGTCTGCACCTTCCCTTGGCAGCCTATTCACAGCACAACAGCCCTGCGGATCTGTGCTTTCCCACAGACGATACAGCTCATGCTGCTTTTCCTCTGCAGAGCCCCTTTCGGAAAAGGCAAAAATACGGCTCCTTCTCCCACAAGGAAGGTGCTAGCCCTGAAAGCTCTTGCTAGTCTGCACCTTCCCTTGGCAGCCTATTCACAGCACAACAGCCCTGCGGATCTGTGCTTTCCCACAGACGATACAGCTCCTGCTTGTTTTTCTCTGCAGAGCCCTTCTCCGATATGGTAAAAATCCGGCTCCTTCTCCCACAAGGAAGGTGCTAAGCCTGAAAACTCTTGCTGGTCTGCACCTTCCCTTGGCAGCCTATTCACAGCAAAACAGCCCTGCGGATCTGTGCTTTCCCACAGACGATACAGCTCATGATGCTTTTCCTGTGCAGAGCCCCTTTTCGAAAAGGGAAACGTCCAGCTCCTTCTCCCACAAGGAAGGTGCTAAGCCTGAAAGCTCTTGCTGGTCTGCACCTTCCCTTGGCAGCCTATTCACAGCAAAACAGCCCTGCTGATCTGTGCTTTCCCACAGACGATACAGCTCCTGCTTGTTTTTCTCTGCAGAGCCCTTCTCCGATATGGTAAAAATCCTGCTCCTTCTCCCACAAGGATGGTACTAAGCCTGAAAGCTCTTGCTGGTCTGCACCTTCCCTTGGCAGCCTATTCACAGCACAACAGCCCTGCAGATCTGTGCTTTCCCACAGACGATACAGCTCATGCTGCTTTTCCTCTGCAGAGCCCCTCTACGATATGGCAAAAATCCGGCTCCTTCTCCCACAAGGAAGGTGCTAGCCCTGAAAGCTCTTGCTGGTCTGCACCTTCCCTTGGCAGCCTATTCACAGCACAACAGCCCTGCGGATCTGTGCTTTCCCACAGACGATACAGCTCCTGCTTGTTTTTCTCTGCAGAGCCCTTCTCCGATATGGTAAAAATCCGGCTCCTTCTCCCACAAGGAAGGTGCTAAGCCTGAAAACTCTTGCTGGTCTGCACCTTCCCTTGGCAGCCTATTCACAGCAAAACAGCCCTGCGGATCTGTGCTTTCCCACAGAAGATACAGCTCATGCTGCTTTTCCTGTGCAGAGCCCCTCTCCGATAAGGCAAAAATCCGGCTACTTCTCCGACAAGGAAGGTGCTAGCCCTGAAAGCTCTTGCTGGTCTGCACCTTCCCCGTGCAGCCTATTCACAGCACAACAGCCCTGCGGATCTGTGCTTTCCCACAGAAGATACAGCTCATGCTGCTTTTCCTGTGCAGAGCCCCTCTCCGATAAGGCAAAAATCCTGCTCCTTCTCCCACAAGGATGGTACTAAGCCTGAAAGCTCTTGCTGGTCTGCACCTTCCCTTGGCAGCCTATTCACAGCACAACAGCCCTGCGGATCTGTGCTTTCCCACAGACGATACAGCTCCTGCTTGTTTTTCTCTGCAGAGCCCTTCTCCGATATGGTAAAAATCCGGCTCCTTCTCCCACAAGGAAGGTGCTAAGCCTGAAAACTCTTGCTGGTCTGCACCTTCCCTTGGCAGCCTATTCACAGCACAACAGCCCTGCGGATCTGTGCTTTCCCACAGACAATACAGCTCATTATGCTTTTCCTCTGCAGAGCCCCTTTCGGAAAAGGCAAATATCCGGCTCCTTCTCCCACAAGGAAGGTGCTAGCCCTGAAAGCTCTTGCTGGTCTGCACCTTCCCTTGGCAGCCTATTCACAGCAAAACAGCCCTGCTGATCTGTGCTTTCCCACAGACGATACAGCTCCTGCTTGTTTTTCTCTGCAGAGCCCTTCTCCGATATGGTAAAAATCCTGCTCCTTCTCCCACAAGGATGGTACTAAGCCTGAAAACTCTTGCTGGTCTGCACCTTCCCTTGGCAGCCTATTCACAGCACAACAGCCCTGCGGATCTGTGCTTTCCCACAGACGATACAGCTCATGATGCTTTTCCTGTGCAGAGCCCCTTTTCGAAAAGGGAAACGTCCAGCTCCTTCTCCCACAAGGAAGGTGCTAAGCCTGAAAGCTCTTGCTGGTCTGCACCTTCCCTTGGCAGCCTATTCACAGCACAACAGCCCTGCGGATCTGTGCTTTCCCACAGACGATACAGCTCATGCTGCTTTTCCTCTGCAGAGGCCCTCTACGATATGGCAAAAATCCGGCTCCTTCTCCCACAAGGAAGGTGCTAGCCCTGAAAACTCTTGCTGGTCTGCACCTTCCCTTGGCAGCCTATTCACAGCAAAACAGCCCTGCTGATCTGTGCTTTCCCACAGACGATACAGCTCCTGCTTGTTTTCCTCTGCAGAGCCCCTCTACGACATGGTAAAAATCCGGCTCCTTCTCCCACAAGGAAGGTGCTAAGCCTGAAAACTCTTGCTGGTCTGCACCTTCCCTTGGCAGCCTATTCACAGCAAAACAGCCCTGCGGATCTGTGCTTTCCCACAGACGATACAGCTCATGATGCTTTTCCTCTGCAGAGCCCCTTTCGGAAAAGGCAAATATCCGGCTCCTTCTCCCACAAGGAAGGTGCTAGCCCTGAAAGCTCTTGCTGGTCTGCACCTTCCCTTGGCAGCCTATTCACAGCAAAACAGCCCTGCTGATCTGTGCTTTCCCACAGACGATACAGCTCCTGCTTGTTTTTCTCTGCAGAGCCCTTCTCCGATATGGTAAAAATCCTGCTCCTTCTCCCACAAGGATGGTACTAAGCCTGAAAGCTCTTGCTGGTCTGCACCTTCCCTTGGCAGCCTATTCACAGCACAACAGCCCTGCGGATCTGTGCTTTCCCACAGACGATACAGCTCATGCTGCTTTTCCTCTGCAGAGCCCCTCTACGATATGGCAAAAATCCGGCTCCTTCTCCCACAAGGAAGGTGCTAGCCCTGAAAGCTCTTGCTGGTCTGCACCTTCCCTTGGCAGCCTATTCACAGCACAACAGCCCTGCGGATCTGTGCTTTCCCACAGACGATACAGCTCCTGCTTGTTTTTCTCTGCAGAGCCCTTCTCCGATATGGTAAAAATCCGTCTCCTTCTCCCACAAGGAAGGTGCTAAGCCTGAAAACTCTTGCTGGTCTGCACCTTCCCTTGGCAGCCTATTCACAGCAAAACAGCCCTGCGGATCTGTGCTTTCCCACAGAAGATACAGCTCATGCTGCTTTTCCTGTGCAGAGCCCCTCTCCGATAAGGCAAAAATCCGGCTCCTTCTCCCACAAGGAAGGTGCTAAGCCTGAAAGCTCTTGCTGGTCTGCACCTTCCCTTGGCAGCCTATTCACAGCACAACAGCCCTGCGGATCTGTGCTTTCCCACAGACGATACAGCTCCTGCTTGTTTTTCTCTGCAGAGCCCTTCTCCGATATGGTAAAAATCCGGCTCCTTCTCCCACAAGGAAGGTGCTAAGCCTGAAAACTCTTGCTGGTCTGCACCTTCCCTTGGCAGCCTATTCACAGCACAACAGCCCTGCGGATCTGTGCTTTCCCACAGACAATACAGCTCATGATGCTTTTCCTCTGCAGAGCCCCTTTCGGAAAAGGCAAATATCCGGCTCCTTCTCCCACAAGGAAGGTGCTAGCCCTGAAAGCTCTTGCTGGTCTGCACCTTCCCTTGGCAGCCTATTCACAGCAAAACAGCCCTGCTGATCTGTGCTTTCCCACAGACGATACAGCTCCTGCTTGTTTTTCTCTGCAGAGCCCTTCTCCGATATGGTAAAAATCCTGCTCCTTCTCCCACAAGGATGGTACTAAGCCTGAAAACTCTTGCTGGTCTGCACCTTCCCTTGGCAGCCTATTCACAGCACAACAGCCCTGCGGATCTGTGCTTTCCCACAGACGATACAGCTCATGATGCTTTTCCTGTGCAGAGCCCCTTTTCGAAAAGGGAAACGTCCAGCTCCTTCTCCCACAAGGAAGGTGCTAAGCCTGAAAGCTCTTGCTGGTCTGCACCTTCCCTTGGCAGCCTATTCACAGCACAACAGCCCTGCGGATCTGTGCTTTCCCACAGACGATACAGCTCATGCTGCTTTTCCTCTGCAGAGCCCCTCTACGATATGGCAAAAATCCGGCTCCTTCTCCCACAAGGAAGGTGCTAGCCCTGAAAACTCTTGCTGGTCTGCACCTTCCCCGTGCAGCCTATTCACAGCACAACAGCCCTGCGGATCTGTGCTTTCCCACAGACGCTACAGCTCCTGCTTGTTTTTCTCTGCAGAGCCCTTCTCCGATATGGTAAAAATCCGGCTCCTTCTCCCACAAGGAAGGTGCTAAGCCTGAAAACTCTTGCTGGTCTGCACCTTCCCTTGGCAGCCTATTCACAGCAAAACAGCCCTGCGGATCTGTGCTTTCCCACAGAAGATACAGCTCATGCTGCTTTTCCTGTGCAGAGCCCCTCTCCGATAAGGCAAAAATCCGGCTACTTCTCCCACAAGGAAGGTGCTAGCCCTGAAAGCTCTTGCTGGTCTGCACCTTCCCTTGGCAGCCTATTCACAGCACAACAGCCCTGCTGATCTGTGCTTTCCCACAGACGATACAGCTCCTGCTTGTTTTCCTCTGCAGAGCCCCTCTACGATATGGTAAAAATCCGGCTCCTTCTCCCACAAGGAAGGTGCTAAGCCTGAAAACTCTTGCTGGTCTGCACCTTCCCTTGGCAGCCTATTCACAGCAAAACAGCCCTGCGGATCTGTGCTTTCCCACAGACGCTACAGCTCATGATGCTTTTCCTGTGCAGAGCCCCTTTTCGAAAAGGGAAACGTCCGGCTCCTTCTCCCACAAGGATGTGCTAAGCCTGAAAGCTCTTGCTGGTCTGCACCTTCCCTTGGCAGCCTATTCACAGCACAACAGCCCTGCGGATCTGTGCTTTCCCACAGACGATACAGCTCATGCTGCTTTTCCTCTGCAGAGCCCCTCTACGATATGGCAAAAATCCGGCTCCTTCTCCCACAAGGACGGTACTAAGCCTGAAAACTCTTGCTGGTCTGCACCTTCCCTTGGCAGCCTATTCACAGCACAACAGCCCTGCGGATCTGTGCTTTCCCACAGACGATACAGCTCCTGCTTGTTTTTCTCTGCAGAGCCCTTCTCCGATATGGTAAAAATTCTGCTCCTTCTCCCACAAGGATGGTACTAAGCCTGAAAACTCTTGCTGGTCTGCACCTTCCCTTGGCAGCCTATTCACAGCACAACAGCCCTGCGGATCTGTGCTTTCCCACAGACGCTACAGCTCATGATGCTTTTCCTGTGCAGAGCCCCTTTTCGAAAAGGGAAACGTCCGGCTCCTTCTCCCACAAGGAAGGTGCTAAGCCTGAAAGCTCTTGCTGGTCTGCACCTTCCCTTGGCAGCCTATTCACAGCACAACAGCCCTGCTGATCTGTGCTTTCCCACAGACGATACAGCTCATGCTGCTTTTCCTCTGCAGAGCCCCTCTACGATATGGCAAAAATCCGGCTCCTTCTCCCACAAGGAAGGTGCTAGCCCTGAAAGCTCTTGCTGGTCTGCACCTTCCCTTGGCAGCCTATTCACAGCAAAACAGCCCTGCGGATCTGTGCTTTCCCACAGAAGATACAGCTCATGCTGCTTTTCCTGTGCAGAGCCCCTCTCCGATAAGGCAAAAATCCGGCTACTTCTCCCACAAGGAAGGTGCTAGCCCTGAAAGCTCTTGCTGGTCTGCACCTTCCCTTGGCAGCCTATTCACAGCACAACAGCCCTGCTGATCTGTGCTTTCCCACAGACGATACAGCTCCTGCTTGTTTTCCTCTGCAGAGCCCCTCTACGATATGGTAAAAATCCGGCTCCTTCTCCCACAAGGAAGGTGCTAAGCCTGAAAACTCTTGCTGGTCTGCACCTTCCCTTGGCAGCCTATTCACAGCAAAACAGCCCTGCGGATCTGTGCTTTCCCACAGACGCTACAGCTCATGATGCTTTTCCTGTGCAGAGCCCCTTTTCGAAAAGGGAAACGTCCGGCTCCTTCTCCCACAAGGATGTGCTAAGCCTGAAAGCTCTTGCTGGTCTGCACCTTCCCTTGGCAGCCTATTCACAGCACAACAGCCCTGCGGATCTGTGCTTTCCCACAGACGATACAGCTCATGCTGCTTTTCCTCTGCAGAGCCCCTCTACGATATGGCAAAAATCCGGCTCCTTCTCCCACAAGGATGGTACTAAGCCTGAAAGCGCTTGCTGGTCTGCACCTTCCCTTGGCAGCCTATTCACAGCACAACAGCCCTGCGGATCTGTGCTTTCCCACAGACGATACAGCTCCTGCTTGTTTTTCTCTGCAGAGCCCTTCTCCGATATGGTAAAAATCCTGCTCCTTCTCCCACAAGGATGGTACTAAGCCTGAAAACTCTTGCTGGTCTGCACCTTCCCTTGGCAGCCTATTCACAGCACAACAGCCCTGCGGATCTGTGCTTTCCCACAGACGATACAGCTCATGCTGCTTTTCCTCTGCAGAGCCCCTCTACGATATGGCAAAAATCCGGCTCCTTCTCCCACAAGGAAGGTGCTAGCCCTGAAAGCTCTTGCTGGTCTGCACCTTCCCTTGGCAGCCTATTCACAGCAAAACAGCCCTGCGGATCTGTGCTTTCCCACAGAAGATACAGCTCATGCTGCTTTTCCTGTGCAGAGCCCCTCTCCGATAAGGCAAAAATCCGGCTACTTCTCCCACAAGGAAGGTGCTAGCCCTGAAAGCTCTTGCTGGTCTGCACCTTCCCTTGGCAGCCTATTCACAGCACAACAGCCCTGCTGATCTGTGCTTTCCCACAGACGATACAGCTCCTGCTTGTTTTCCTCTGCAGAGCCCCTCTACGATATGGTAAAAATCCGGCTCCTTCTCCCACAAGGAAGGTGCTAAGCCTGAAAACTCTTGCTGGTCTGCACCTTCCCTTGGCAGCCTATTCACAGCAAAACAGCCCTGCGGATCTGTGCTTTCCCACAGACGCTACAGCTCATGATGCTTTTCCTGTGCAGAGCCCCTTTTCGAAAAGGGAAACGTCCGGCTCCTTCTCCCACAAGGATGTGCTAAGCCTGAAAGCTCTTGCTGGTCTGCACCTTCCCTTGGCAGCCTATTCACAGCACAACAGCCCTGCGGATCTGTGCTTTCCCACAGACGATACAGCTCATGCTGCTTTTCCTCTGCAGAGCCCCTCTACGATATGGCAAAAATCCGGCTCCTTCTCCCACAAGGATGGTACTAAGCCTGAAAACTCTTGCTGGTCTGCACCTTCCCTTGGCAGCCTATTCACAGCACAACAGCCCTGCGGATCTGTGCTTTCCCACAGACGCTACAGCTCATGATGCTTTTCCTGTGCAGAGCCCCTTTTCGAAAAGGGAAACGTCCGGCTCCTTCTCCCACAAGGAAGGTGCTAAGCCTGAAAGCTCTTGCTGGTCTGCACCTTCCCTTGGCAGCCTATTCACAGCACAACAGCCCTGCGGATCTGTGCTTTCCCACAGACGATACAGCTCATGCTGCTTTTCCTCTGCAGAGCCCCTCTACGATATGGCAAAAATCCGGCTCCTTCTCCCACAAGGAAGGTGCTAGCCCTGAAAGCTCTTGCTGGTCTGCACCTTCCCTTGGCAGCCTATTCACAGCACAACAGCCCTGCGGATCTGTGCTTTCCCACAGACGATACAGCTCCTGCTTGTTTTTCTCTGCAGAGCCCTTCTCCGATATGGTAAAAATCCGGCTCCTTCTCCCACAAGGAAGGTGCTAAGCCTGAAAACTCTTGCTGGTCTGCACCTTCCCTTGGCAGCCTATTCACAGCAAAACAGCCCTGCGGATCTGTGCTTTCCCACAGACGCTACAGTTCATGATGCTTTTCCTCTGCAGAGCCCCTTTCGGAAAAAGCAAATATCCGGCTCCTTCTCCCACAAGGAAGGTGCTAGCCCTGAAAGCTCTTGCTGGTCTGCACCTTCCCTTGGCAGCCTATTCACAGCAAAACAGCCCTGCTGATCTGTGCTTTCCCACAGACGATACAGCTCCTGCTTTTTTTTCTCTGCAGAGCCCTTCTCCGATATGGTAAAAATCCTGCTCCTTCTCCCACAAGGATGGTACTAAGCCTGAAAACTCTTGCTGGACTGCACCTTCCCTTGGCAGCCTATTCACAGCACAACAGCCCTGCGGATCTGTGCTTTCCCACAGACGATACAGCTCATGATGCTTTTCCTGTGCAGAGCCCCTTTTCGAAAAGGGAAACGTCCGGCTCCTTCTCCCACAAGGAAGGTGCTAAGCCTGAAAGCTCTTGCTGGTCTGCACCTTCCCTTGGCAGCCTATTCACAGCACAACAGCCCTGCGGATCTGTGCTTTCCCACAGACGATACAGCTCATGCTGCTTTTCCTCTGCAGAGCCCCTTTCGGAAAAGGCAAAAATACGGCTCCTTCTCCCACAAGGAAGGTGCTAGCCCTGAAAGCTCTTGCTAGTCTGCACCTTCCCTTGGCAGCCTATTCACAGCACAACAGCCCTGCGGATCTGTGCTTTCCCACAGACGATACAGCTCCTGCTTGTTTTTCTCTGCAGAGCCCTTCTCCGATATGGTAAAAATCCGGCTCCTTCTCCCACAAGGAAGGTGCTAAGCCTGAAAACTCTTGCTGGTCTGCACCTTCCCTTGGCAGCCTATTCACAGCAAAACAGCCCTGCGGATCTGTGCTTTCCCACAGACGATACAGCTCATGCTGCTTTTCCTCTGCAGAGCCCCTCTACGATATGGCAAAAATCCGGCTCCTTCTCCCACAAGGAAGGTGCTAGCCCTGAAAACTCTTGCTGGTCTGCACCTTCCCCGTGCAGCCTATTCACAGCACAACAGCCCTGCGGATCTGTGCTTTCCCACAGACGATACAGCTCCTGCTTGTTTTTCTCTGCAGAGCCCTTCTCCGATATGGTAAAAATCCGGCTCCTTCTCCCACAAGGAAGGTGCTAAGCCTGAAAACTCTTGCTGGTCTGCACCTTCCCTTGGCAGCCTATTCACAGCAAAACAGCCCTGCGGATCTGTGCTTTCCCACAGACGCTACAGCTCATGATGCTTTTCCTCTGCAGAGCCCCTTTCGGAAAAAGCAAATATCCGGCTCCTTCTCCCACAAGGAAGGTGCTAGCCCTGAAAGCTCTTGCTGGTCTGCACCTTCCCTTGGCAGCCTATTCACAGCAAAACAGCCCTGCTGATCTGTGCTTTCCCACAGACGATACAGCTCCTGCTTTTTTTTCTCTGCAGAGCCCTTCTCCGATATGGTAAAAATCCTGCTCCTTCTCCCACAAGGATGGTACTAAGCCTGAAAACTCTTGCTGGTCTGCACCTTCCCTTGGCAGCCTATTCACAGCACAACAGCCCTGCGGATCTGTGCTTTCCCACAGACGATACAGCTCCTGCTTGTTTTTCTCTGCAGAGCCCTTCTCCGATATGGTAAAAATCCGGCTCCTTCTCCCACAAGGAAGGTGCTAAGCCTGAAAACTCTTGCTGGTCTGCACCTTCCCTTGGCAGCCTATTCACAGCAAAACAGCCCTGCGGATCTGTGCTTTCCCACAGACGATACAGCTCCTGCTGCTTTTCCTCTGCAGAGCCCCTCTACGATATGGCAAAAATCCGGCTCCTTCTCCCACAAGGAAGGTGCTAGCCCTGAAAACTCTTGCTGGTCTGCACCTTCCCCGTGCAGCCTATTCACAGCACAACAGCCCTGCGGATCTGTGCTTTCCCACAGACGATACAGCTCCTGCTTGTTTTTCTCTGCAGAGCCCTTCTCCGATATGGTAAAAATCCGGCTCCTTCTCCCACAAGGAAGGTGCTAAGCCTGAAAACTCTTGCTGGTCTGCACCTTCCCTTGGCAGCCTATTCACAGCAAAACAGCCCTGCGGATCTGTGCTTTCCCACAGAAGATACAGCTCATGCTGCTTTTCCTGTGCAGAGCCCCTCTCCGATAAGGCAAAAATCCGGCTACTTCTCCCACAAGGAAGGTGCTAAGCCTGAAAGCTCTTGCTGGTCTGCACCTTCCCTTGGCAGCCTATTCACAGCACAACAGCCCTGCTGATCTGTGCTTTCCCACAGACGATACAGCTCCTGCTTGTTTTCCTCTGCAGAGCCCCTCTACGATATGGTAAAAATCCGGCTCCTTCTCCCACAAGGAAGGTGCTAAGCCTGAAAACTCTTGCTGGTCTGCACCTTCCCTTGGCAGCCTATTCACAGCAAAACAGCCCTGCGGATCTGTGCTTTCCCACAGACGCTACAGCTCATGATGCTTTTCCTCTGCAGAGCCCCTTTCGGAAAAGGCAAATATCCGGCTCCTTCTCCCACAAGGAAGGTGCTAGCCCTGAAAGCTCTTGCTGGTCTGCACCTTCCCTTGGCAGCCTATTCACAGCAAAACAGCCCTGCTGATCTGTGCTTTCCCACAGACGATACAGCTCCTGCTTGTTTTTCTCTGCAGAGCCCTTCTCCGATATGGTAAAAATCCTGCTCCTTCTCCCACAAGGATGGTACTAAGCCTGAAAACTCTTGCTGGTCTGCACCTTCCCTTGGCAGCCTATTCACAGCACAACAGCCCTGCGGATCTGTGCTTTCCCACAGACGATACAGCTCATGATGCTTTTCCTGTGCAGAGCCCCTTTTCGAAAAGGGAAACGTCCGGCTCCTTCTCCCACAAGGAAGGTGCTAAGCCTGAAAGCTCTTGCTGGTCTGCACCTTCCCTTGGCAGCCTATTCACAGCACAACAGCCCTGCGGATCTGTGCTTTCCCACAGACGATACAGCTCATGCTGCTTTTCCTCTGCAGAGCCCCTCTACGATATGGCAAAAATCCGGCTCCTTCTCCCACAAGGAAGGTGCTAAGCCTGAAAACTCTTGCTGGTCTGCACCTTCCCTTGGCAGCCTATTCACAGCAAAACAGCCCTGCGGATCTGTGCTTTCCCACAGACGCTACAGCTCATGATGCTTTTCCTCTGCAGAGCCCCTTTCGGAAAAGGCAAATATCCGGCTCCTTCTCCCACAAGGAAGGTGCTAGCCCTGAAAGCTCTTGCTGGTCTGCACCTTCCCTTGGCAGCCTATTCACAGCAAAACAGCCCTGCTGATCTGTGCTTTCCCACAGACGATACAGCTCCTGCTTGTTTTTCTCTGCAGAGCCCTTCTCCGATATGGTAAAAATCCTGCTCCTTCTCCCACAAGGATGGTACTAAGCCTGAAAACTCTTGCTGGTCTGCACCTTCCCTTGGCAGCCTATTCACAGCACAACAGCCCTGCGGATCTGTGCTTT
The DNA here is from genome assembly GCA_037953605.1 of Necrosyrtes monachus. Taxonomy (NCBI): domain Eukaryota; kingdom Metazoa; phylum Chordata; class Aves; order Accipitriformes; family Accipitridae; genus Necrosyrtes; species Necrosyrtes monachus. Next base: position 211,876 of record JAZGTQ010000404.1, read on the forward strand.
CCCACAGACGCTACAGCTCATGATGCTTTTCCTGTGCAGAGCCCCTTTTCGAAAAGGGAAACGTCCGGCTCCTTCTCCCACAAGGAAGGTGCTAAGCCTGAAAGCTCTTGCTGGTCTGCACCTTCCCTTGGCAGCCTATTCACAGCACAACAGCCCTGCGGATCTGTGCTTTCCCACAGACGATACAGCTCCTGCTGCTTTTCCTCTGCAGAGCCCCTCTACGATATGGCAAAAATCCGGCTCCTTCTCCCACAAGGAAGGTGCTAAGCCTGAAAACTCTTGCTGGTCTGCACCTTCCCTTGGCAGCCTATTCACAGCAAAACAGCCCTGCGGATCTGTGCTTTCCCACAGAAGATACAGCTCATGATGCTTTTCCTCTGCAGAGCCCCTCTCCGATAAGGCAAAAATCCGGCTACTTCTCCGACAAGGAAGGTGCTAGCCCTGAAAGCTCTTGCTGGTCTGCACCTTCCCCGTGCAGCCTATTCACAGCACAACAGCCCTGCGGATCTGTGCTTTCCCACAGAAGATACAGCTCATGCTGCTTTTCCTGTGCAGAGCCCCTCTCCGATAAGGCAAAAATCCGGCTACTTCTCCCACAAGGAAGGTGCTAGCCCTGAAAACTCTTGCTGGTCTGCACCTTCCCTTGGCAGCCTATTCACAGCAAAACAGCCCTGCGGATCTGTGCTTTCCCACAGACGCTACAGCTCATGATGCTTTTCCTCTGCAGAGCCCCTCTCCGATATGGTAAAAATCCGGCTCCTTCTCCCACAAGGAAGGTGCTAAGCCTGAAAGCTCTTGCTGGTCTGCACCTTCCCTTGGCAGCCTATTCACAGCACAACAGCCCTGCGGATCTGTGCTTTCCCACAGACGATACAGCTCCTCCTTGTTTTTCTCTGCAGAGCCCTTCTCCGATATGGTAAAAATCCGGCTCCTTCTCCCACAAGGAAGGTGCTAAGCCTGAAAACTCTTGCTGGTCTGCACCTTCCCTTGGCAGCCTATTCACAGCACAACAGCCCTGCGGATCTGTGCTTTCCCACAGACGATACAGCTCATGATGCTTTTCCTCTGCAGAGCCCCTTTCGGAAAAGGCAAATATCCGGCTCCTTCTCCCACAAGGAAGGTGCTAGCCCTGAAAGCTCTTGCTGGTCTGCACCTTCCCTTGGCAGCCTATTCACAGCAAAACAGCCCTGCTGATCTGTGCTTTCCCACAGACGATACAGCTCCTGCTTGTTTTTCTCTGCAGAGCCCTTCTCCGATATGGTAAAAATCCTGCTCCTTCTCCCACAAGGATGGTACTAAGCCTGAAAACTCTTGCTGGTCTGCACCTTCCCTTGGCAGCCTATTCACAGCACAACAGCCCTGCGGATCTGTGCTTTCCCACAGACGATACAGCTCATGATGCTTTTCCTGTGCAGAGCCCCTTTTCGAAAAGGGAAACGTCCGGCTCCTTCTCCCACAAGGAAGGTGCTAGCCCTGAAAACTCTTGCTGGTCTGCACCTTCCCCGTGCAGCCTATTCACAGCACAACAGCCCTGCGGATCTGTGCTTTCCCACAGACGATACAGCTCCTGCTTGTTTTTCTCTGCAGAGCCCTTCTCCGATATGGTAAAAATCCGGCTCCTTCTCCCACAAGGAAGGTGCTAAGCCTGAAAACTCTTGCTGGTCTGCACCTTCCCTTGGCAGCCTATTCACAGCAAAACAGCCCTGCGGATCTGTGCTTTCCCACAGACGCTACAGCTCATGATGCTTTTCCTCTGCAGAGCCCCTTTCGGAAAAGGCAAATATCCGGCTCCTTCTCCCACAAGGAAGGTGCTAGCCCTGAAAGCTCTTGCTGGTCTGCACCTTCCCTTGGCAGCCTATTCACAGCAAAACAGCCCTGCTGATCTGTGCTTTCCCACAGACGATACAGCCCATGATGCTTTTCCTGTGCAGAGCCCCTTTTCGAAAAGGGAAACGTCCGGCTCCTTCTCCCACAAGGAAGGTGCTAAGCCTGAAAGCTCTTGCTGGTCTGCACCTTCCCTTGGCAGCCTATTCACAGCACAACAGCCCTGCGGATCTGTGCTTTCCCACAGACGATACAGCTCATGCTTGTTTTTCTCTGCAGAGCCCTTCTCCGATATGGTAAAAATCCGGCTCCTTCTCCCACAAGGAAGGTGCTAAGCCTGAAAGCTCTTGCTGGTCTGCACCTTCCCTTGGCAGCCTATTCACAGCAAAACAGCCGTGCTGATCTGTGCTTTCCCACAGACGATACAGCTCCTGCTTGTTTTTCTCTGCAGAGCCCTTCTCCGATATGGTAAAAATCCTGCTCCTTCTCCCACAAGGATGGTACTAAGCCTGAAAACTCTTGCTGGTCTGCACCTTCCCTTGGCAGCCTATTCACAGCACAACAGCCCTGCGGATCTGTGCTTTCCCACAGAAGATACAGCTCATGATGCTTTTCCTCTGCAGAGCCTCTCTCCGATAAGGCAAAAATCCGGCTACTTCTCCCACAAGGAATGTGCTAGCCCTGAAAGCTCTTGCTGGTCTGCACCTTCCCTTGGCAGCCTATTCACAGCACAACAGCCCTGCGGATCTGTGCTTTCCCACAGACGATACAGCTCCTCCTTGTTTTTCTCTGCAGAGCCCTTCTCCGATATGGTAAAAATCCGGCTCCTTCTCCCACAAGGAAGGTGCTAAGCCTGAAAACTCTTGCTGGTCTGCACCTTCCCTTGGCAGCCTATTCACAGCAAAACAGCCCTGCGGATCTGTGCTTTCCCACAGACGCTACAGCTCATGATGCTTTTCCTCTGCAGAGCCCCTTTCGGAAAAGGCAAATATCCGGCTCCTTCTCCCACAAGGAAGGTGCTAGCCCTGAAAGCTCTTGCTGGTCTGCACCTTCCCTTGGCAGCCTATTCACAGCAAAACAGCCCTGCTGATCTGTGCTTTCCCACAGACGATACAGCTCATGCTGCTTTTCCTCTGCAGAGCCCCTCTACGATATGGCAAAAATCCGGCTCCTTCTCCCACAAGGAAGGTGCTAAGCCTGAAAGCTCTTGCTGGTCTGCACCTTCCCTTGGCAGCCTATTCACAGCACAACAGCCCTGCGGATCTGTGCTTTCCCACAGACGATACAGCTCATGCTGCTTTTCCTCTGCAGAGCCCCTCTACGATATGGCAAAAATCCGGCTCCTTCTCCCACAAGGAAGGTGCTAAGCCTGAAAGCTCTTGCTGGTCTGCACCTTCCCTTGGCAGCCTATTCACAGCACAACAGCCCTGCGGATCTGTGCTTTCCCACAGACGATACAGCTCATGCTGCTTTTCCTCTGCAGAGCCCCTTTCTGAAAAGGCAAAAATACGGCTCCTTCTCCCACAAGGAAGGTGCTAGCCCTGAAAGCTCTTGCTGGTCTGCACCTTCCCTTGGCAGCCTATTCACAGCACAACAGCCCTGCGGATCTGTGCTTTCCCACAGACGATACAGCTCCTGCTTGTTTTTCTCTGCAGAGCCCTTCTCCGATATGGTAAAAATCCGGCTCCTTCTCCCACAAGGAAGGTGCTAAGCCTGAAAACTCTTGCTGGTCTGCACCTTCCCTTGGCAGCCTATTCACAGCAAAACAGCCCTGCGGATCTGTGCTTTCCCACAGACGCTACAGCTCATGATGCTTTTCCTCTGCAGAGCCCCTTTCGGAAAAGGCAAATATCCGGCTCCTTCTCCCACAAGGAAGGTGCTAGCCCTGAAAGCTCTTGCTGGTCTGCACCTTCCCTTGGCAGCCTATTCACAGCAAAACAGCCCTGCTGATCTGTGCTTTCCCACAGACGATACAGCTCCTGCTTGTTTTTCTCTGCAGAGCCCTTCTCCGATATGGTAAAAATCCTGCTCCTTCTCCCACAAGGATGGTACTAAGCCTGAAAACTCTTGCTGGTCTGCACCTTCCCTTGGCAGCCTATTCACAGCACAACAGCCCTGCGGATCTGTGCTTTCCCACAGACGATACAGCTCATGATGCTTTTCCTGTGCAGAGCCCCTTTTCGAAAAGGGAAACGTCCGGCTCCTTCTCCCACAAGGAAGGTGCTAAGCCTGAAAGCTCTTGCTGGTCTGCACCTTCCCTTGGCAGCCTATTCACAGCACAACAGCCCTGCGGATCTGTGCTTTCCCACAGACGATACAGCTCATGCTGCTTTTCCTCTGCAGAGCCCCTCTACGATATGGCAAAAATCCGGCTCCTTCTCCCACAAGGAAGGTGCTAGCCCTGAAAACTCTTGCTGGTCTGCACCTTCCCTTGGCAGCCTATTCACAGCACAACAGCCCTGCGGATCTGTGCTTTCCCACAGACGATACAGCTCCTGCTTTTTTTTCTCTGCAGAGCCCTTCTCCGATATGGTAAAAATCCTGCTCCTTCTCCCACAAGGATAGTACTAAGCCTGAAAACTCTTGCTGGACTGCACCTTCCCTTGGCAGCCTATTCACAGCACAACAGCCCTGCGGATCTGTGCTTTCCCACAGAAGATACAGCTCATGATGCTTTTCCTGTGCAGAGCCCCTTTTCGAAAAGGGAAACGTCCGGCTCCTTCTCCCACAAGGAAGGTGCTAAGCCTGAAAGCTCTTGCTGGTCTGCACCTTCCCTTGGCAGCCTATTCACAGCACAACAGCCCTGCGGATCTGTGCTTTCCCACAGACGATACAGCTCCTGCTTCTTTTCCTCTGCAGAGCCCCTTTCGGAAAAGGCAAAAATCCGGCTCCTTCTCCCACAAGGAAGGTGCTAGCCCTGAAAGCTCTTGCTGGTCTGCACCTTCCCCGTGCAGCCTATTCACAGCACAACAGCCCTGCGGATCTGTGCTTTCCCACAGAAGATACAGCTCATGCTGCTTTTCCTGTGCAGAGCCCCTCTCCGATAAGGCAAAAATCCGGCTACTTCTCCCACAAGGACGGTGCTAGCCCTGAAAACTCTTGCTGGTCTGCACCTTCCCTTGGCAGCCTATTCACAGCACAACAGCCCTGCGGATCTGTGCTTTCCCACAGACGATACAGCTCCTGCTTGTTTTTCTCTGCAGAGCCCTTCTCCGATATGGTAAAAATCCGGCTCCTTCTCCCACAAGGAAGGTGCTAAGCCTTAAAACTCTTGCTGGTCTGCACCTTCCCTTGGCAGCCTATTCACAGCACAACAGCCCTGCGGATCTGTGCTTTCCCACAGACGATACAGCTCATGATGCTTTTCCTCTGCAGAGCCCCTTTCGGAAAAGGCAAATATCCGGCTCCTTCTCCCACAAGGAAGGTGCTAGCCCTGAAAGCTCTTGCTGGTCTGCACCTTCCCTTGGCAGCCTATTCACAGCAAAACAGCCCTGCTGATCTGTGCTTTCCCACAGACGATACAGCTCCTGCTTTTTTTTCTCTGCAGAGCCCTTCTCCGATATGGTAAAAATCCTGCTCCTTCTCCCACAAGGATGGTACTAAGCCTGAAAACTCTTGCTGGTCTGCACCTTCCCTTGGCAGCCTATTCACAGCACAACAGCCCTGCGGATCTGTGCTTTCCCACAGACGATACAGCTCATGATGCTTTTCCTGTGCAGAGCCCCTTTTCGAAAAGGGAAACGTCCGGCTCCTTCTCCCACAAGGAAGGTGCTAAGCCTGAAAGCTCTTGCTGGTCTGCACCTTCCCTTGGCAGCCTATTCACAGCACAACAGCCCTGCGGATCTGTGCTTTCCCACAGACGATACAGCTCATGCTGCTTTTCCTCTGCAGAGCCCCTCTACGATATGGCAAAAATCCGGCTCCTTCTCCCACAAGGAAGGTGCTAGCCCTGAAAACTCTTGCTGGTCTGCACCTTCCCCGTGCAGCCTATTCACAGCACAACAGCCCTGCGGATCTGTGCTTTCCCACAGACGATACAGCTCCTGCTTGTTTTTCTCTGCAGAGCCCTTCTCCGATATGGTAAAAATCCGGCTCCTTCTCCCACAAGGAAGGTGCTAAGCCTGAGAACTCTTGCTGGTCTGCACCTTCCCTTGGCAGCCTATTCACAGCAAAACAGCCCTGCGGATCTGTGCTTTCCCACAGACGATACAGCTCATGATGCTTTTCCTGTGCAGAGCCCCTTTTCGAAAAGGGAAACGTCCGGCTCCTTCTCCCACAAGGAAGGTGCTAAGCCTGAAAGCTCTTGCTGGTCTGCACCTTCCCTTGGCAGCCTATTCACAGCAAAACAGCCCTGCTGATCTGTGCTTTCCCACAGACGATACAGCTCCTGCTTGTTTTTCTCTGCAGAGCCCTTCTCCGATATGGTAAAAATCCTGCTCCTTCTCCCACAAGGATGGTACTAAGCCTGAAAACTCTTGCTGGTCTGCACCTTCCCTTGGCAGCCTATTCACAGCACAACAGCCCTGCGGATCTGTGCTTTCCCACAGACGATACAGCTCCTGCTTGTTTTCCTCTGCAGAGCCCCTCTACGATATGGTAAAAATCCGGCTCCTTCTCCCACAAGGAAGGTGCTAAGCCTGAAAACTCTTGCTGGTCTGCACCTTCCCTTGGCAGCCTATTCACAGCAAAACAGCCCTGCGGATCTGTGCTTTCCCACAGACGCTACAGCTCATGATGCTTTTCCTTTGCAGAGCCCCTTTCGGAAAAGGCAAATATCCGGCTCCTTCTCCCACAAGGAAGGTGCTAGCCCTGAAAGCTCTTGCTGGTCTGCACCTTCCCTTGGCAGCCTATTCACAGCAAAACAGCCCTGCTGATCTGTGCTTTCCCACAGACGATACAGCTCATGCTGCTTTTCCTCTGCAGAGCCCCTCTACGATATGGCAAAAATCCGGCTCCTTCTCCCACAAGGAAGGTGCTAAGCCTGAAAGCTCTTGCTGGTCTGCACCTTCCCTTGGCAGCCTATTCACAGCACAACAGCCCTGCGGATCTGTGCTTTCCCACAGACGATACAGCTCATGCTGCTTTTCCTCTGCAGAGCCCCTCTACGATATGGCAAAAATCCGGCTCCTTCTCCCACAAGGAAGGTGCTAAGCCTGAAAGCTCTTGCTGGTCTGCACCTTCCCTTGGCAGCCTATTCACAGCACAACAGCCCTGCGGATCTGTGCTTTCCCACAGACGATACAGCTCATGCTGCTTTTCCTCTGCAGAGCCCCTTTCTGAAAAGGCAAAAATACGGCTCCTTCTCCCACAAGGAAGGTGCTAGCCCTGAAAGCTCTTGCTGGTCTGCACCTTCCCTTGGCAGCCTATTCACAGCACAACAGCCCTGCGGATCTGTGCTTTCCCACAGACGATACAGCTCCTGCTTGTTTTTCTCTGCAGAGCCCTTCTCCGATATGGTAAAAATCCGGCTCCTTCTCCCACAAGGAAGGTGCTAAGCCTGAAAACTCTTGCTGGTCTGCACCTTCCCTTGGCAGCCTATTCACAGCAAAACAGCCCTGCGGATCTGTGCTTTCCCACAGACGCTACAGCTCATGATGCTTTTCCTCTGCAGAGCCCCTTTCGGAAAAGGCAAATATCCGGCTCCTTCTCCCACAAGGAAGGTGCTAGCCCTGAAAGCTCTTGCTGGTCTGCACCTTCCCTTGGCAGCCTATTCACAGCAAAACAGCCCTGCTGATCTGTGCTTTCCCACAGACGATACAGCTCCTGCTTGTTTTTCTCTGCAGAGCCCTTCTCCGATATGGTAAAAATCCTGCTCCTTCTCCCACAAGGATGGTACTAAGCCTGAAAACTCTTGCTGGTCTGCACCTTCCCTTGGCAGCCTATTCACAGCACAACAGCCCTGCGGATCTGTGCTTTCCCACAGACGATACAGCTCATGATGCTTTTCCTGTGCAGAGCCCCTTTTCGAAAAGGGAAACGTCCGGCTCCTTCTCCCACAAGGAAGGTGCTAAGCCTGAAAGCTCTTGCTGGTCTGCACCTTCCCTTGGCAGCCTATTCACAGCACAACAGCCCTGCGGATCTGTGCTTTCCCACAGACGATACAGCTCATGCTGCTTTTCCTCTGCAGAGCCCCTCTACGATATGGCAAAAATCCGGCTCCTTCTCCCACAAGGAAGGTGCTAGCCCTGAAAACTCTTGCTGGTCTGCACCTTCCCTTGGCAGCCTATTCACAGCACAACAGCCCTGCGGATCTGTGCTTTCCCACAGACGATACAGCTCCTGCTTGTTTTTCTCTGCAGAGCCCTTCTCCGATATGGTAAAAATCCGGCTCCTTCTCCCACAAGGAAGGTGCTAAGCCTGAAAACTCTTGCTGGTCTGCACCTTCCCTTGGCAGCCTATTCACAGCAAAACAGCCCTGCGGATCTGTGCTTTCCCACAGAAGATACAGCTCATGCTGCTTTTCCTGTGCAGAGCCCCTCTCCGATAAGGCAAAAATCCGGCTACTTCTCCCACAAGGAAGGTGCTAGCCCTGAAAGCTCTTGCTGGTCTGCACCTTCCCTTGGCAGCCTATTCACAGCAAAACAGCCCTGCTGATCTGTGCTTTCCCACAGACGATACAGCTCCTGCTTGTTTTCCTCTGCAGAGCCCCTCTACGATATGGTAAAAATCCGGCTCCTTCTCCCACAAGGAAGGTGCTAAGCCTGAAAACTCTTGCTGGTCTGCACCTTCCCTTGGCAGCCTATTCACAGCAAAACAGCCCTGCGGATCTGTGCTTTCCCACAGACGCTACAGCTCATGATGCTTTTCCTCTGCAGAGCCCCTTTCGGAAAAGGCAAATATCCGGCTCCTTCTCCCACAAGGAAGGT